>MU275266.1:35122-87744 GCA_022160315.1 Panus rudis PR-1116 ss-1
ACATGTTGCGCAGCACGATGAGTAATCCCCATCAGCCATGCGGTGGACATGCAGAATCCATGGATTGCATGCGGGTGAGGCTGTGTGCGATAAGATACAACTATCTACTAGATAAGATCCTTGATAAGATAACAAAAAATGCGAAAGAAAAAGCGTTCCATAACAGGAGACTCATAGAACCTCAATTTCAGATGGATATCAAGAAAGGATATAAGGTCAAAGACCACAAAGTTGGGGCTCATCAGCCCCTTCTCCCAGGGCCATGCCACTTGAGTAAAGGTAAAGCCCATGACTTGATCAAAGGACCTTGTCAAGCTGACGGGCTTTTTGTAGTCTTCCTCTTCTGTCATTGCTTTATCCTTGCTATGGAAGAGGATTGAGAGGCTATTTCTAGCCCGCAGCACAACATTGAAGATTCGGACGCGCTACTTGCAGTGGCAGGAATGCATAGTCATTCTTTTTAGTCCTGAGGCGAAGTCCTAGCAGCATCATGTATGCGACAAAGTCCTTCCTTCGGAGGGTGGCTCCCACAGTATACGTAGCAGACTATCTCTTCCAAGCTGTAGCAGTGCGTTTGAGAGAGTGTTCTGGCCTGATCAGATAGTCGAGGACATTCCGTTCAGCTGTAGCTGCATCCTCCCAAGAATTGTGAAATAGCGCAGGAGCACCTTACGGTGAACAATACAAAGGTTGTCCTGAGCGGGGAAATGTAGGGAGTATACCATCCTATCGAGGTTTGTATATGCGGAGACTTCTTGCTCTGTGAGGTAGAACACATAGTCACGATGAGCGATTATTGAAGCAACCACGCGACTATGAACACGAGTGGTAGTAGCACTTACCTTCCTCCCAAGCCCACAGTTCTTCTCGAGTTGGAACAGGCGGCGGCGCCGTCACGGTCTCAGGCTGATCAACCTTGCTTCGCGCCATGATCATTGGTCAGAGCTTGCCCTGGCGGGGGTTGAGCCCTCCAATGTTGAAGTTAAATATTATATGGCTGACGCGACCTAAAATGTATACTTTGCCTATGTCAGGGTCGTCGAGTCGTGCTGCCAGCCACAGTGGTCGCGCCAACCCGTAAACAATATGACGGAGATACACCTCAGGATGGACAATTGTCGATCTGGGCTCGACGGCCAAGAGATGAGTACTTGATGAGGGCGTGCCCGTGGAGTTAGTGGTCGTACTTACTACTAGCAGTCTGGTTGGCTACAGATGGTGGTGGATGTGTAGTGCTAAGTGAGAGAGTCAGAGAGACTGAGAGTTCCCGCGCCGACGTGTGGTGATCGCGACGCGTCGAAGAACTCAAAATTCGGTTGAAATCCTGAAAATGCATAGAAATCTTCCTCCCAGTGGTCGCTATGTCCCACTATACATTCCGTATCCTTCTTCACTGACATCCAATCTGACATCGGGCACGGCTTCTGAGGGCTTACGGACGCGCATACCACTTTACATTATATTCGCTTATATCTTCGCGGTTATATGCTATGAGCCACATTCGCCGAAACAAGTGCGCGTCCGAACGACACCCGGCTTTGCCACCTCACCACCACCACTACCACGACGGCCCCATCTCTGGGTTCTGCAGGCTGCCGGGGACTCTTCCAGTGCCACCATACATCCTTCTCAAACTAATCACAGTGAACTCCTAATCATACCATGTCCCTCGTACCCCAGGCAGGCCCCCGGGTAGTCAAAAGGACCCTCAACACAAAGCCGACCCTCAACGCCCTCCTCCGACGCAAAAGGACATTGTTTGGGTTCGGAGCGCTAGCAGCAGCAGGCCTCGCGACTTTTGCAGTGAATCTGAATCACAGGGGAATCGGATATCGTTCATTGGGCAGCGTGACCACTGGCCGTCCATCGCTAATTACCGCTTCTACTGGTTTTGGTACTACTGTACTGCCTCGCTCGAGTACTACTAGTACGGGGGGATATCATCTCGCTGGGAAGCTTTCTTCCTATAGTTTGAACTTCATCCATCGATCACAGTCGACTTTGTCTTCTGTGTTCTCATTTGCTTCTTCGTCTACGAGTGATAGTGCGCATTTCGACATGGCGAACTTGGCTCCCCCTCAGCCTGCGTTGAAGTGGACGCATAGTGCGGAAGAGATTTTGGATATTACGAAGGCTGAGATTGCGAAGCATAAGGAGGTGGAGGACAAGGTGGCTGCGTTGGCTCCTGAGGAGTGCAACTTCGAGTCTGTGAGTGCAATATGGAATATCGACGATCGATGTATGTTTCCGTATGCAGGTTATTAACAGTGATCGTGTTATGTTTAGGTCTTCGTATGTATTAAGTCTATTGATAGGACGTATATACTCACCTAACATCTTCCCCGATGTCGTTCCTGTCATTGCATATCATCATAGCTTGCCCTGGCCGAAGCTGAAACTCGATTCGACATTACAACCGACCCTCTTACATTCTACCAGAATGTCTCTCCCTCAAAAGCTCTCCGAGATGCATCCAACGAAGCCGAACAGCTCATGCGCAACTATGGCGTCGAGTCGTCCATGCGTCTGGACGTATTCAAAGCGAAGCAAGCGGCAGAAGAGAATATCAAAAAGTCTGGGAAGAAACTGAATGCGGAGGAACAGAGGTTGGTGGAGAAGATGTTGTTAGATGGGAAGAGGGATGGCTTAGCTTTGCCCGAGAAGGAGAGAGAGGAGCTGATGAAGTTGAAGAAGGAGGCGAGTCAGTTGTCGTTGGAATTCAGCGTGAGTTGGTTGTCTACATCTTTCGTTTGGTGCACATATATTGATGTATCTCTCCGGAATATAGAAAAACTTCAACGAGGAGAACGTATGCATGTTCCTCGTTATATATTCCGCGTTGCGTGCTAATAGAATGGTAGGGCGTAATCACCTTCACACTTGAGGAACTCGAGGGTGTCCCTGCAGACGTCATCTCAGGCTACACAAAGCGCACCGATGAGAAGCTCAACGAAGTATACGACGTGACCTACAAGACTCCCGATATCTTCCCCATCGTATGTCCCCTCTCTCGTCTTAGATACCACCTGAGTTCTGAATGTTGATACCTTGCAGTTCAAATTTGCGCAAAACCCTGAAACTCGTCGTCGCGCTTTCGAAGGGTACGAAGATCGTTTACAGGTCAACGTGCCCATTCTCAACAAGCTTCTGGACCTCCGTCGCAAACTGGCTTCTCTGCTCGGATACGAGACCTGGGCCGACTATGTCACCGAGGTCAAGATGGTCAAGAACGCGAAGGGCGTGAAGGACGTAAGTCTATTCCTCTCAGCTTGCTTGTGCATACATTGATGATTCTTGTTAGTTCCTCACCGACCTCGAACACAAACTCCGCCCTGTCGGCGAGAAAGAACGCGACATCCTTCTGGCGCTCAAGAAGGAGGAGCACGAGCAGAAAGGCTTGCCGTTCGACGGGGAGTTCTATATCTGGGATTACAGGTATTACGACAGGAAATACATTGAGAAAACGTTGGACCTCGACGACATGCTCGTCAAGGAGTATTTCCCCGTTGCTGTCGTTGTCCCTGCAATCTTGGATATCTACCAGAACTTGCTTGGTGTAAAGTTCGTCGAAGTCAAGGGGGAAACTTGGCATCCAGGTGCGTTTTGAACTGAAGACCAACCCTCACGAACTCAGATCTCTGACCCTTTTGATTCGCAGACGTCCAACAATTCGCCGTCTGGGAGAAAGACGCAAAAGACGGCTCCGGTTTCGTAGGATACTGCTACCTCGACCTCTTCCCCCGCGAAGCCAAATACTCGCACGCAGCAGTCTGGGGTCTCCTCCCAGGGTACGCCAAATCCGATGGGTCAAGGCACTACCCTCTCGCCGCCATGGTAGCCAACCTGGCGAAACCGACGCCGTCGAAGCCGGCGTTGATGAGGCACGATGATGTGGTTACGTTCTTCCATGAGATGGGACATGTCTTCCACGGGTTGTTGAGTCGGACGCAGTTTGCGAGGTTCCACGGAACGAGGTCGGTGTATTGGTGATTCGAGGTAGAGCTTGTGTTGATATGGGTTGTTAGGGTCGCCCGAGACTTTGTTGAGGCACCTTCTCAGATGTTGGAGAATTGGTACGTTGGATATGTTCAAGTCCTGGGAAGCCGCAACTCACCGTTGGTTGACTTGTTAGGTGCTGGGAGCCCAAAGTCCTCGAACGCATGTCCAGTCACTACGACACTCAAAAGCCGCTATCTCCTGAACTGATTGAGAAGATCGTCAAGAGGTAAGGTCACACACTTCGCGTTCGTGTACGCTTGCTGACTTCAATCTCTACAGCCGTTACGTGAATGTTGGCCTGTTCTACCTCCGCCAATTGTTCTTCGCCAACTACGATATCAAGGTGCACACGGACAAGGGTGAGTATAACCCCCGAATGACCGTGTATGGCCTGACTGTCGTCCAACTGACATGGTTTCTATACGTACGCAGAGCCAGCGGACTACACTGAGCTATGGAATACCCTCAGAGAACGCATCTCGTTGGTGAAAGGCGGGAAGCACTGTGCCGGCCAGGGCACCTTCGGACACATCGCGGGAGGGTACGACGCGGGATATTACGGGTAAGTCACCGTTTCGGAAACCATTTCCGTGCAAATGAATCGGCACGCGAGCACGTCCTCCCCCGGCATGCATATGGATCGTCGAGGCTGATGTATTTTGACTCCACAGGTACACCTACTCGTTGGTGTTCGCTGCGGACATGTACAGGACAGTGTTCAAGGCAGACCCGCTTGACCCGACGAGGGGTAAGCAATACCGGGACAAGATATTGTTGCCTGGAGGGAGCAGGGATGAGATTGATTCCCTCAAGGTAAGAGAGCGAAGTTATAGCCAGGTGCCCAGAGAAATGACGTCGGCTCTGCTTAGGATTTCCTTGGACGACCGCCGAACTCGAACGCGTTTATTGAGGAGATCTTTGGACAGGAGGGGGCTGCAAAGGCGTCGTCTAGCTTGTGAGGAGCTTGGGATATGTCATGTATATACTTGTGTACGATACCGAGGGGGCAATAAGAGTGGTCGCGAGTGCGATGGAAGATCGGCACGGGGAGAACCGATGTGGCTAAGATAAGAGGGAGGGGCCTGGCAACTGGGGGGCCTACGGGACCTCCTATTTTCGTTTTGTCTGCCCGTCCTCTGTTGTTGCCTCCTGCTGCTTTGAATCCGCTCTGAACCAAGTTGAACTTGCACATCTCCGTTGTGAATCCTGATGCATCCGCTGGGAAACGCGGAAACGGCCGCGGAGGAGGTGCGCGCGTTGCCGTGTCTGCAGCAGAACACTCATGGGATGCGCTTCATTAGGACAACACCCCCGCAGCAGAACACTCTCTGGTCCGTCCTCCTTCGCCACTCACGCGACCAAAACTCACTCTTGCTTTTCCAGTTGGCTGACAAGCCCGAGGTGAGCAAACTCATAACTTAGCAACTGCTTCTTCAATACCCTCGCCACCGTCGCTCGCATGGCCGAACGCAAGTCTGACAAGTCGCGGCGGAGTTGGATGAAATACGGTGGCACTAGCAAGGACAAGGATAGCTCATCTACTGTTCTTCCGATCCCTCAGGAAGGCCAAGAACTGACATACGACCACCCCCTCATCTCAACCACTCCCGCAACACCGACCCCGACCTCGCCCAACATCGCCTTTGGCCCGACGACCACCAACTTCTCAGGCCCTCCCAGCTCTGGCGTACCCTCCCGATCGAGCTCATCCACCTCAATCAACTCAGCCGCCACCGGTCCCACCTCTTCCAAACGCTGGTCAAATATTCCGACCGCTTCAAAGGAGGAACTCGACAGACAAGCCTCTCAGATCATACTCAATGCCCTTGAGCGCACCACCTCCCAGCAGGGCGCGAGCAAGGGTTCCGTCGACAGCAAGAACAGAGAGTCCGGCTCGTTCTCGCGCAGGTCCCTAAGCTCCATGCTCGGCGGCTTGTCCGCTCTCACACTCGGCCGTAGTAGCGAAGACAAGGAACGTGGTCGATCACAGAAGAAAGAGAAGGAGAAAGACAGGGCTCGATCGTCCTCCTATGGCGGTACACAGGACGACGAGAGCGATACCTCCAGCATCCGTGCACGTAGTGTATCCCCCTTCCAATTCAGACGACGCAGAAGAGACTCTTCCCCCACCATCGAAGCCCTCTCCCAGTCCGATGCCGAATCAGATGTTGAGCCCGCCCGCATCCGTCCCAGAAACAGCGCCTTCACTCTCTCAGACGATGAGGAAGATTCGGAAGAGGAAGACGAGTCGGACGAAGAGTCTTGGAGCGAAACCGATGTGTTGGACCCTATTACTTCTGCCAATACCGAACGCAACGCCATGATCCCAGCCGACATTTTGGATACAGACGCGACAGACGTACCGGACCCTCTAGGGGAAGGCGTCAACGTTGTCATCGCACCCGAACCTTACTTCCCTACCACCCTCAACACCACCGGTCCGCACCGCAACCCTCGTCGACGTAAATCCGCCCGTCCATCCGATCTGCTTCCCGTTGAGACGTCGAGGCCTTTGTTCCAGAGAGATAGATGTACAATCACGTTGACGCAGGGTGATCCGGTAAAGTCGTTGAAAGAATCTGGGAGGAGACCGAAGCGATATGTGCTTGCGAGTGATTTGAGTGAGGAGAGTAGATATGCGTTGGAGTGGGGGATTGGGACTGTCTTAAGGGACGGAGATGAGATGTAAGTTTGATGCTTTTTGAAGGCCCAGAGTATATTATGCTCTTGTGGTATTCTTGGGTTCCTGTGACCTCATGCTGATCTCGCTCGGCACCAGGCTCATCGTGACAGTAGTCGAAAACGAAGCTAAAGGTGAGCGTTGAGAACGTTCGTCAGGCTAGGAGGAGAAAGGGGGAAGAGAGGGGGAAGGTGTAAACCAAAGTCGGTCGTGTTGGTCGTGCAACCATTCGGCGATATACCGAACGCATCGCACCCTCACAGTCCCCCTTACATCTCCTGGCCACTCGGATGCCGAGTAGTCATCATCGCTTACCGTAATCATCTCATCCCTATAGTCGACCCACTGATACCAAATCCCACCGATCGGACCTCGAAACTACGGAACCAGCAAGAGGTTCGTCATCTCTCCTTCCATCCAAACCTTCTATTCTTTCTCCATTATCCCATCCCCTTTTCCTCGTCTCTCACTGTTTTCGTCATTTTATTTGTCTTATGTGCGATGAACGTTGAGAGCTGATCGGTATCAACTATCTAGCGTCAAGCCTTGGCATACATCCTCGTCCGCCAAGCGACAAGCCTTCTCCAGCGCACTCGGCTTCATGTCACGATCGCTTGTCAGGCATGGCACGCTAAGAATAGTCGTCATATGCTGTTAGGTCAGTGTCGGATTTTATTTTTAGACCATGACATACCGGTCGGGGAATTATTCGTCGCTCCGGTTGGGTTTCTCTAGGGTTCTCTATTGCGCGGCGCGCCCTCTGCTGTCGATTTGATTTTGTTGACTTCCGGAACTCGGGCCTGACGTTGAATATGACTAGATATTGTGGATTACTTTGAGCCTACGATGTTGATCGTTGGGTCGCGAGGTTTGGGTAATTTGAAAGGGTGAGTGCTCAATCCCTTCATATATGCGTTCGTATAGGCGTTATACTGACTGCTATACCACTTTTTTTATCTGATAGTATTCTTCTGGGCTCTACATCCCATTATCTAATCCAGGTTCGTACTTTACTGTATGTCACGAACATAGCGTAACTAACGAAACTTCCATCTTACTCCCACCAATTTCTCGAAACAGAAATGCTCCGTCCCGGTCATGGTCGCCCGCCGCCGTCTCAAACGTCCTCCTCGGCGTAACGCCCACCTCGCACCCCACCGCGCCCGTGTCTCCCTCGCTCAAGCCGGTATCGACCGTGTCGCGCCCAAAGTGGACCAAGATGTCGCTGTCATGCGTGACCAGATTGAGAGAGATGATGAGAGGAGAGGGGAGGAGAATGACGGGTTGGATGATCAGGACCAAGATGGGGACCAAGACGGGGATGGGGATGATGATCCGGATACGGAGGTTGAGGGGGATGTTACGCCTCCTATCGTTTCTGGGGCTGAGAAGTAGAATGCATGTGAAATGCACATGCATACGAACGAATGGTGGAGAATAGATAATATGTTAGGTTTAATATGCGCTGTTTTTTGAGGGTATTGGGAGGTATGGATGGACCTGTCCTTGAAGTCATTTCTTCCTCTGTATGCTCGTTATGTCATTGATGTATATCATCTCTAGCTCTACTCGATCTACATACTTCCTACCAACGGATTATTTTGTCGATTCATCTGGTGTTAAACCGATTATAACCGATTAAAAGCCGTAGGGCAGAGAGGAATGGGGTGTATTATATTAAACAATAGGTTAAGAGTGCGAGTGCAGTATGATCGTTCTATGATTCAGATGTGGATGATGACGATGAGGGTGAGGGTGAGGTGGTAGACGAGGTGGTCTCGTCCAAAGGGATATCCTCGTCTTGTTCAGAAATGAGCGGCGGTTGGTCAACCTCAAGTTGGACCACTTCCGCGGGAGTAGGTACGTCGGCTTCGACTTCATCTTGATCCACAGCCTGGACAGCTGGCGTAGCGGTCTTCTGCAGAATTTCGACGAGACCATCCAGTAAAGCTTTATTCCCACCATCCGAGCGCAAGCTCTTCTTCACAGCCATCTCATCGAGATACTCCTTCAAAGTCTCTTTCAGATCCAAAGCTTGGCCATTGAATCTCAGCAATGTCGAACCCTTCCCATCTCCCCCTCCCAGGACAACCTTCGGCTTCCCCGCATCACTCCGGGACATCTTCTCCGTCATCTTCCTCCCCCGTCTCGCCAACCCCCTCATATACTCCACCCTCCCATCTGGCGCTTTAAATCTCGAAGGCGTGAACTCCTGCGACGTGTTCCCAGTCTGACCCCAATCCATTCCCGTCGCCCAGTGTCTGGCAAATTGCTGCATGTCCATGCCGGAGGGGAGAGCCCAGTATTTGAGTTGTTCGTTCCGGACTACTTGACGGTTTTGACGGATTTGCATGAAGTCCAGTTGGGCGGTTTGGATCTTGAAGTGTACGCTCCCTGGTTTTGTGGTGAAAGAATGTGATTAGTTCACATTCGGATTGGGGGGAGAATGATGAATGACTTACAGTGTTCCTTGCTGATCTTGGGTATGGCGTTTTGTGCGGGAACTGTCGAGCCATTGATGAGGTTGTTGGTGGTAATATCCAATTGTACGATCGGTTGAGGTCCGTTGCGTGCATCCCAGTCGACCGGCTCAGCCCAAACATGCAAAACGCTCCCGTCGTCCTCCGTATACCATAAACAAGAGATGTCCTATACCGAGAGTAAACCTCCGCACTTGGAAGTACCATCGCAACTCGCTCACCTGCTCCGGGAGATGATGCGTAATCTCATGCGAGACCGCCTCCAGCAAACTGAGGCACATCTCAAACACCTGGTCACCGACACCCTTCACGCCAAACAGCGCCTCATCGATATCTTCTAAAGGAATATACTGGAACCCGAACATCTGCGCCGTATTATGATACGCAGCAAAGATACCGTCCATGTTGCCTATACGAGCTTGGAAGTTGTACTTCAGGAAAGCTGAACGGATGAGGTCGTAATACTCTCGCTCAAAACTTTCGAGGACGCCGTGTTGTTTATAGATGAGGTACCCGGAGTTCTCTTCGATGTTGAAGAGGTCCATTCGGATTGGGAGAGCTGCCCGCGTCTTGATGTCGAACACGCCTGTTCCCGGTAGACGGCTATCGTGGCAATCCAGCTGTGAGCGCATGACATAGCTGCCAAACTGTTCGATTCGTCAGTTACTCAACTATGCACCGGAAATATACGAGAATGAGTCACCTTGGAATACCGGTACGCTTCTCGCCGATTGTCTGGCTCCTTAGCGGGGGGTGTGTTCTTCCGGAGCAAAGTCTCGAATTCCTCGGGAGGGTGAGTAAGGAAATTCTCCAGCATTGTGCCCTACCGCAAATTGGTCAATGGTTGTTGAAAAAGTCACGTGTTGAATTGTAGTTACCATCCAGGTCAAAACATTCCGCTCCTGCATACCTGGATCTGACGGATCCGAGTCTGTCGCGTACACGCCATCTTTATAGTGTAGCAACACTGAGACTGGCAGACGCTGTCCGGGCGTGAAGTCGGCTGCCTAGGCGACTCAAGGTGAGACGCAATACTATCAGAGGATAAACAGATCCGCTTACAAGGTTAGCATATGGCGTTGACAGCATTGAGGTATTCGTAGGCTTCATAGATGAAATGAGGAAGTACAGCTGGCTCAACATCCCTGATAGTGACGAAGTGGAGCCCACAAACTTGGCCCCCTCGCGTTGAGCCAGTGTCCGAAGATCCTGCGAAACAATTGAGAATGGCTAATCTCTGCTTATCAAAATTTTTCGACGTACCATGTCCCGAGAGCTCTTGATGAAGCCCCCTACGCGATCAAAAGCAAAGTCTACTACTTTTGGCACCTCTTGTAGCCATGGGTTGAAGTTGTAAACTCGGGTTCTAAAATCTTGGACCCAATGCACACCGGGGCTTTCGAAGAGTTGATAAAGACTAAAACAAATGATTGCAGAGATAAACTTACTTGAAAAGCACTCGTTCCAATCCATGAGCAAGTTTCGCAACGGGCCTTTGCGGTGAAGGAGGCACCAAGTCTACGATGATGTTAGACGGAAAAGATTGTACCTATGGTCAGAGACTTACCTTGGGTGATGACCTCATTGTTTGAAGGGGATATCGTGCCCTCGACGACGCGTTGGTAGGACGTCGCATAATACGGCAAACTCTCATTACCTACGTCCGTACCGCTGAACGGGCTTCCCAGATGCGGAGGACCTGAATCATCAAGTCGTTTATCACGTGCGAAAGCCTTGACATTTTTGGTAGCGGCGGCCTTGGGAGGAACCCAGTTATCCGGGACAAGTTCTATGAAAGTTAGAACCTCATGCGCAGATGAGAAAGCAAAGACGAGAACTGACTATCCGCTCCCCAATCATCCTTCCAATTCTCCGACGGCCATTCATTCTGTAGGGATGTCGAATGCTCTCCCGTGTTGAGACTCAGCTCACCGTTCGCTCCACTAAACATCCGCTCGACCTCCTCCCTTTTCTTCCTTTTTGCCTCTGCGCGTGTCATCGCACGATTGCTGGCTCCAGCTACCACATTAGCGGTAGGTATTTTGCGAAGTAGGTTGGCATAAGGATCGTTAGATTCAGGGGTATTAATCTTCCAATAAGGTCTGGGGTCGCTGAGTCTGAGTTGACGGGCAAAATATGCGTTGTCGGGTGACAGGAAACGAGGTTCGAGTGGGCCATGTGAGAGAGGCGATCTGTACGTCAGCGCCGCTGGAGATGAACTGCGAATAGGCGGACGAATGCCATGCACGCTTCCTAGAAACGCAATGAACACCATGATATATACGAAGCATTTGCATACGTACTACCGATCTTGGAGGCCTCCAATGCGGCTTTCATGTCATCATCCCATAGTGCAGGCTTACGCTTTTTCCTTTGTTTGGAACCATCGTGACGAGACTTATTCTTCCTTTTGGGCTTCTCACGTCGTCGCTCGGCACGAGAGCGTACGTCCGATGCTGGTCCTTTCGAAGAAGACGCGGTAGCGGCGAGTCGAAGGGCTAAGTTGGCACTTGATTTCAACAGTGGGCTTGAGGCATATCGACAAGTAAGCATAAGTAGGCAGCAAGAGTATTAGAAGTGCTTGTATGTAGAATGAAAGAGGTGACCAAAGGAGACGGAAGCAGAAGGGGAGGAGAACTCTCGGAGAACTCTGACAGTGGCTTTCAAGTTTACAGCACTCGACGAGATCGAGATGCGTAGATCTGAGATCTGTGCCGCACGTGCGGACAAATTCCGCTTACGTCCGCCACTGTGATGCTCGAATTGGCAACCATGATTGAATGGGCGAGACCGCAGCTCGGTTTCTTGGCCACCAACCTCGACTCTCGCAACTACCTCCCGTATTCAATTCCGCCAGCTATGGCGTCCATATTCAGCGCATTTTTGTCATGGCTATCTGGGTGTGTAACGTTTATGACCAAGTCCTGCTTGTGACGTCTCCTAAGTTGTGGCCTCGTGGGGTAGTCTCTTCTTCTCTAAAACCGCCGAAATTACGATTGTAGGGTTACAGGTATGTGTTCACCAACTATTCCATAGCAACTTTATACCACATTACGGGACATTACTTGTGCAGCTAGCTAAACCCATTGCGTGTTGTGACCATAGGCTTCAGGAAAGACCTCCTTCGTGAATGTGATCAGCTCAGGTCAAGCGAGTCACCTACCTCACTCATTCCCTCCCTCGAACAACATTCTAACCACACCACCTTGAAACTTATATAGTTCAGTGAAGACGTCGTGCCCACAGTTGCCTTCCACTGGAGAAAGGTCCGGAAAGGGAACGTGACGTTCCAGGTGTGGGACTTGGCAGGTCGGTTGCCTTTTCCTCCCAACCACGCGTGGACAATAGGAGATGACCTGTTGCATCGGTTGTTTTCCCCTCTTCAGGTCAACCACGGTATCGGTCAATATGGGAACGATATTGCAACGGCGTCGATGCTGTCGTGTGAGTATCCTTTGTCCGTAACGGTTGCTATGCAACTGTTCAACTGATGACCTTGAAGCTTTGTCGTAGATTCTTCAGACGTAAGTCTTCCTATTGTGGGTACTGACCCATGTATACCGCTAACGAAGACTTGATACAGAGAGAGAAACTCGACACCGCACGATTCGAATTGCACCAACT
Organism: Panus rudis PR-1116 ss-1; assembly: GCA_022160315.1. Classification (NCBI taxonomy): domain Eukaryota; kingdom Fungi; phylum Basidiomycota; class Agaricomycetes; order Polyporales; family Panaceae; genus Panus; species Panus rudis. The sequence continues at coordinate 47,906 of MU275266.1, forward strand.
CCTTGCTCAGCCCAACTTAAGGGGAGTACCGCTACTCGTGGTATGGTTCCGATCGTTGCATGAAGCGAATACCGTGATTGACCAGTGTTTGATTTAGCTCGGGAACAAAAACGACTTGGAAGGCCATGCTACCGTAAAAGAACTTATCAAGGCATTGTACGTGACATAACCCTTCCTTCCATGCAAAGTAAAGTTAATTATATTCTCACAGGGAACTGGACAAAATCACGAATCGACCGGTATCAGTAAGTGCGCGTTCGTTTGCTTCCGTTTCCTATCTAACGATCGCCATCTCTTTCAGTGCTATTCGGTAAGAACCGCTAGAGGTTTGCCCCGTTGTCAGCACTAACTTCAAGTGCAGTGTTCTATGAAAAGCCAACACAACCTGGACATCATTCTTCAATGGTTATCGGAGCGAGCTCACTGAGCTGAGCTTCCATGTTCACCCTTATTGCTCATCATATCGTATTTGTAGTCGACGTTTTGTATTGCAGTAGCTACCGGATCACTTAACATCTCATTAGGATAAGATATGCATACACGCTGCTTGACAAGGTACAGTTCACGGCCCTCAGTCTGTGTCCATACTATCACCACCTTCATGTCTCGCCTGCTCCTGGATCGCCCGCAAGAATGCCTCTAAACTCAATCCAGCTTCCTCCGGCAATCCCAGCCCTCTGACCAATCCGCCCAAAAGGCCAGTTCGCAAAGCTTGGTCCAGATTTCGGACTGCAGCTTGGAACTGAGGAGATGCAATGATTTGTCGGAGAGTTTCCGGAGTGGGCGGGGATGGTAGGTCGGGCGGGAGGTGGGGAAACAGGGCTTGAATGAGTTCAGGGTGGGATGTGAACAGTGGGTTGAGGTTGGCGGGCGTCAGGATATCTGACAGGGCGTATTCTGCGCCTGCAAAGCGTATAGTTGATCAATGGTACAGTCTCACTCCATATTCGCGATTATTACACACCTGAAGATCCTGTCTGAGCCTCGACTAAGGACTGGAACTGTCGGAGTTGCTCTGGCGTGAACTGGAATCCAGTATTGCCAGTAGCGGCCGGAGCAGCAGGTTGCGAGCTACAGCATATGGCAGTTTCATCAATCGGGTGGTACATTCGCAGTATATCAAAGGCACTCACGAGGAGGAAGCCTGGGCTGCAGTTGAGGTACTGGCTCCGGCGTTGGAACTCGAGCCGCCAGCTTCGTTCGAAGAGCCAGTCCACCAAACGGGGACCTCATCGGGGTCCGCGAGAAGGCGGTTCACGTTACTAACGAACTCTTCATCTCGACGTCTGTCGGCATCCTATGAAGTTAAGTGAGGTTACGTGAGGTTACATGTGCACAATGGCCGGAACAAGGTTTGAAACCGACCTGCAGCCAGAACTAAACAGTGCTCATAAGATACACAGTTTGTGTGGAAATTAGGCAGCTATACATACGAAAAGTCTTTGATTCGAGGAAGAGAATTTGAGGACATAGGTTCGTCCTTCTTTGGATTGCGGGACCTTGACAAAGGTCGCGTCAGAAGGGAATAGGATTAAGTCCTATATAGTATTCTTTTAGTCATACTACGTAGCGCTTCATGACGGAAAACTCACCTCTTCAACTTCATTTGTAGTTCGGTTTTTCCACATGAAGTGCAACAAACCATCATCGCCATTCTGGAGGATAATTGCACCCTTGGTCGGATTGGGGTCCACCCAATTGGTGCCTTCGCGACGAAAAGCGCGACCTGCCTTAAAGGCAATTCTAGGACCCTCTGCAGAAGACATGGGGGAATGATAGCACGTTGTAAGTTGTGTACGGATATGAACTCACTGCTGTACTCACACAAGCGCGAACGACGCGTACACCATTGGGCGTCTAGCATTGGGCAGCCACGTGGTACGCGAACAACTCCTTCGAGCGCCTAACACCGTTTTCCCAATCTGGACGACAATTGGGCTGGACAGGCGCGTCCACAATGGCCGTGATGGACAATGGCTTGCGCGTGTCCTGCGCGGATCCATCATCCCGCAACGGGGCGGAGGCGGACAATAGATGTCACATTATGCGGCCAAGGCCCCGATGGTATCCAAACACACTTGGACGGTGACCTCTCGTTTTGTCCCTCGCTCTATATAGACTGCCCCTGTATCGGCCAGAGGTTCCTCACACCAGCTAGTCTAGTGTTCACTCGTCCGCACCTCCCTCCAGTACTCCTGCTTGGTCATTTCTCTCCTCCTTCGTCGCAACACTCATACCCTTTTGTAGCCTTATCCATTTCTTCGTCTTGCGAATTTCCTCGAACTGCATATACCATAAACCTAATTGACGTTTCATCGTCGTTTCATACTCATAACAACTTCCCTAGTAAGCATGACTTCTTAGCAACCGTATCTGATTAACGACGTACTCATGTTTTCCTGCAGTTTTATAAAATCAGCATGTCGACTGCTCAATACGTCTCGACTAATTCCACGAGGAAGGCTCCTCAGTATCCATTCCTCTCCCAGCCCCCTCCTCAAAAGAAGCGTCCTACCCAACCCTTACCTTCTCCCCCCACGAATAGAGCCGTCTCTGGAAGCGCATGCCCACCCCCTATTACCGGGAGACGTCGTTCTGCTACGACCTCAGCTGTAACCGCCTGGATTGCGGAAGTACACCCCGGATCTCCAGCCCCACTTTCTCCTCGTAGTCCCTCTGCCTCTCTCTACAGCCTTCGACGCTCCTCCTTGTCGAGGTCGTCCGGGCGCAGACCGTCGGTCACATCCGTTCGGGTTTCTTCCGCTTCTTTCCTCACCTTCTCCGATACGCCTACCTCCGCCAGTCGCCTTGCTGCTACACCTTCTGGCAAGGATTTTGCTGCTGAGGACCTCGCCTTGGTAGGCTACACTTCGGTGTTCGTCCGGATCCCTACCACGCCCATGTCCGCTGGTGGACCCAGACGTCGCAGCCCACAAATTCCTCCTCCTATTCCCGCATCCCCCGTTAAACCCAGTGCAAAGACTCTTAAACACTTCAGATCGCTCAATGCATTGAAGCCTACCCGCCGTGCAGTCTCTCGTTCAGCCGCTACACCCCCGACACCTCCCGCTAACACAGATGTCAAGAAAGCGCACGCAGTAGCCAGCGCAGCTGTTGCAAAGACCAAGAAATCCAAATATGCCAAACACCGTCCTCCACCTCTCGCAACTGAACTTGCCCTCGCTCAACTCATGGACGGTGGTAAAATGGACGAGCACATCACCCGGTACGCAGAGGCCCAAGCTAAGGCTGCCGGCGCGGTCAAAGTCGATGGTCAGCTCGTAGGGGTTGGTGATGTCTGGCGTGATGGTGAAGGAGGCATTTGGAGGGACCAAGATGAGGAATGGGAATATGCCCACTTGCTCGGAGGTGAAGAGGATTTCTGTATTGGCGAGGTTCAGTGGGTGCAATTCGGCTCAAACAAGGGAAGCCCTCTGATAGAGGTCCGTCGCGAGAGTACTTCGACCCGTGACTCCGACTTGAGCATGCGCTTTGCGATGAATGCCGAGTCTGATTCTCGAGATGACCTTGCGGTATTCGGGGGCGCGCTCAGCCCCGTTGAGCGTACTAAGCCCGGGATGTCAGTCCTGGCTATCCCAGCTCGTAATCGACGCGCAGCGAAACACCTTCGCAAGCCCGAATTCCTTCTCAACTCATTCCCCGTCATCCCCGTCTCCCCAACATCTCCATTATCCCCTCCAGGTCTTCCTAAGACCCCGACATCTCCCCGCTTTGGTGCTGGTGCTGGACGCGCGGTTATGCAGTCAAGGACGAAGGCAAGGAGGCGACCTGCACCTTTGAAGTTGTTGCCTCCTAGCCCCAACGCTGCCTGTCCGACTAATCCTGCGGACCCTGAGACCATGCGCCAGGATTTCTTGGAGGAGTCCTTCGCACCTTCACCCGTCTCAAAGCCTGCACCAACTTTGATGGTCACGCGACGGCCTGAAGTGCCTCCCAACGCTCAGAAGCCAACCGGACTCAAGGGTTTCTTCAAATCCATTGGTAAGAAACAGGGGGCCTCCAGCAAATGTACTTAAGGACCCTGATTCCCACCATGACACTTTCGTGTACCATGCTTTTGACATCATGCTTTGCTTTATATCATGCTCTCAAGTTGTTCCAAGCTTCCAATCTCGCTTTCGCTCACGCTGTTGTACGACTGATGCTCCAATTACGAGTTGTATCAAGTAGAACGTTTTGTTCTCATGTGTTGTATCACTAGCGTTTCCTTACAGGCAAATTGTATCTATGCGACTCACCGTCCTTAAATAGACCAATTGTGACATATGTACACATCTCACTGACAGTGTAGGGGTGGGGGATAAGACATTCCTTTTATTCAACATTCAACACTAACTCAGTACACCGAAACGTTGGATTTAGTGTTTTCAGCCGTCAATTGGCAGACGTGAAACAAACTTGAACAAACGTTGCAGGAGTCATCGGGAGGACATTATGAGAATTACAGATGGGTCTGAAGAGAGACGCATCGACGATTTCGTGGAGTAGGGTATGCGTAAGGGATCCTTGTGGTAAGAGAGAAGGAAACGTGAGTGTGAGTCATTGGAGAGTCGTCAAGGTCTTCGAGGAATAATAATACGTGAAATACTGGGGTATAGCGAGGGTATGATGCAGCGACCGGAAAGGCAAGGCCATAAGACGAGCGGAGGCAAGAGTAATTCACTCCACATATGTTTCCGTACCTTCCTTCCAACTGGCCCTAGGGTGATATTTCAAGTGTGCATTGGACATCCGGTCTTGGACTGACTTGTGGAAGACGGGTTTGATGTCAGGGATCTTTCTCCCTCTACCAAAATTGATCCTACAGAACAGGTGTTGAGCGAGCTGATGGGTCGATGACCTGGACAAAAGTATGAGAACGTACGTGAAGTGCTTGTGCCACTGTCCATCTGCATCCTGGTAGGCGTGCGCAAAAGGCATCAATTCAATTAGCCACCACATCGGACTCTTCTGCATCTGATCGTTTATTGGCGATAATGCGTCCATTAAGAAGTCTGCGCTTCTGTCCGGAGTTGGAGCCCTGTGGTCACTCAACGTGGCTGGCCTCATCGTCTCATGGTCGGTGCTGAACCGGGCATGGTCCGGAGTCAGCTCATTCCCGCTGAAGTCACGGTTAGCACTGGGGGAACCAAAGGGACTGAGTCCGAGCCCAGTAGGTGAAGGAGACCGATGAGAAGACGAGGATGGTTCTGGAGCTGTATGCACAGAGTGGGCAGAATGAGGCGTAGGGACGGGAGAAGAATCAGCTTGGTGCGTTGGAGGGAAGAAGTGCTCGATTAGTTGTGATTGTTTCATAGGAGGTGTGACTGGGAAGCCCAATCCGGTGAAGATGGAGTTCGGTATGTTCGCCCGTTGCAGAGCCTCTCTATCGAACACAATGCCACATTGGGCTTGTACAACTTGACGGACCATCCAGCGTAACGAGATGTTGCTGAGACAATGTTCCTCAACATCTGGTACGGAGCCACCGCCGACGTCTGAGAATTCGCACGGAACGTGGTAAGCATCATTGAATGCGCAGGAGAACTGTGTTGACTTACCACAATGACATCCAGCGAACCAAACCTCGAGCACATCAGTTCCACCCGCAACTTCATCATTCGGTGCATCCTTGACTGTGATGCCTAGCATATTCTTGGCACCTTCAACGCCCTTCTCAATATCTTTCAATACCTCTTTCACCGCAGGAGCAGCCATCTTCGTGGCTTTCCGTGTGAAACGACTGGCTTTACGCAGCACATTGCGCTTTGGCCTCTCTTCCCTAGCGGCACTTTGCAAAAACGTTCCTGTAGGTGTGACAGGGCTGGCATGCTCTGGATCTCTTGAGGCGGACTTCGCGTCGGGCGCAGGGCGGTGGTACAAGTTGGGCCGGAATTTGCAGCGATGCTGACGGAAGTGCATTGTTGTCGTATTATTGTTTCGCATTCACAGCAGGTTACATGTTAAGGGTCCACTTACCTCATCCAGGGATAGAGCGTGGCGAAATGTCTTGATTATTGTATTCGACGTAGTAAATGGCAGAGTCTTTGATCTCAAGACACCTACACTAGCGACAGTGTCCCTGCAATTACCAGGTTTTAGAACAAGGGACATATTAGAATACAAACACGTACCAAACGCCAACGAATTCTATGTCGACGTTGCGGCAGAAGCTTTGCTTAAACCTTTCAGCGATGCGCAGGCTATCCGGGTCGGTTTTCTTGTAGAGCTTGTAGGCAAATGGAACCTGCTCCGGGTTGTCCTTTGGGAGCAAACCGATCTGATAAACATTCGGTCAAAATACAATGCAACGTTCCGCGATCAATACGCTTACTTTATGGAGCATGCCGGCCAGCGCCCTTGCCGTGTATGCACCCCGAGAAAACCCTGCAAGCAGGTACTTAGTGACAGGCTCTTCAGCTCCGAGGCGAGAAGAGCACTACATACCGAAAATACAGATTTTGTCACCGGGATGATAGTTCTGCATCAAGAACTGGTATCCGCCCCGGACATGTGCATCGAGGTACCTAGAGTAACATGTAAAGCGAGAAAGGGTAGTTGTACAACGTTCAACATACCAGGCCACAGCTTCATCCAAGATTTTGGCCCCCCATTGAAAAAAGGGGGAAACAACACCTGGTTGGAAGTAGGTACCAATGCCGGGTTGGTAGTAGCAAAGTTGTTCACGTTCGTCATCCTTTTTCAACAATGAGTAAAACTTCACGACATTGGTGTTCTACAGATATCCGTTAGTTTCAGTGTGGCGGGACAGTGAACTATCAGTCCTCACGCTACCAGCGAATTGATTTGATGTTCCATCAAAGCATAGGACCAATGTGCGTGGTTGGGTATGCATATTAGGGGTCATAAAAGTCGTAGCAGATCGTCCAATTCTTGGGTGGCCAGGACTCGCTCGCTTTATGGGTTTCGTGATAGGATGGGCGCGGATGGCATACGTATGATATATATATGAAAGATGGACAGGGCAATGATAGCTGCCACGGAGAGACGCCAGTCAGTGCCTCATAATGAAGCCAGTCAACTGCCGAGCCCACACAATACAAAGTCATGACAAGATTGGCTTGTATCGAAGAGGAGACATCAAAGTCTTCCCTGACCTTCCTGTAACAATACAAATCGATGTACGTATGATGCATCCAGTGAACAAGTGCACATACTCCGCGCGGGATGGCACTCTTGCCGGCATGAGGACTCCATCTCGACTGTTTGACGTCGGGAGGTTTAGTAAGTTGGGAGCAAGCGTGGAGGGCTGACCATGATTGTAGCGGAGGAATGGAGAGGTCAAGACGCTGATCGAGGTTAGTGAAACGACGGGTTGGAAATTGGAATTCAGATGCTTTTGCATCCGAGATTGTACTTAGGTTGTCCACATTAATGGCAAGCACCGAGGGTTACATGAGTAGCCCGGGATCCACATGCTGCGCTGAACGAACACAGCTGCATGCAGCCGTCGTTTCACTATGCAGCAAGTAATGTCGATCCAAGGAATACTGTTAGAGTAAGCAGTGCACCTGTCTAAAGCACAAACGAATCACTTGTCACGTAGGCAGGGTATGCTGTGCGTAGCGATATGACTCAGCCGCGCTCAGTTCGGAATCGAGCTATCCATGTCTTGCTGTATCGCGGGGAGACACAGGGAGCCACTCTGCCAAGCAAGCGTTTATATGTGGTCGTCATCCCGGAGAGAGGTTGTATGTAGTTGGATGAACTGCAGGACGGTGCAGGCGTCAGGAGATCCCGAAGTGAAAGGGGGTAATTCATGCACATACATTGCTTGCAATCGGTTGGTCGACTTCACATTCGTAACGACACTATAGCTAACCCTTCTGCATTTGCCACAATCAAGTCGGCCTCCGAGAGATTCACTGCCATTGGCAGTCCGATTTCTCCGATGGAGCAGAGTTGTTCAAAGGCCATCTTCTCCACCAGTAGACTCGGAATTGTGCATTGAACCTCCGCTAGTACTGTCTATGTTATGATCAGAGTATTGGTCGGCCCATTAATGCAACGAAGAAAAATGACTTGTGTTTCGGATCTTCGCAACTTGTTGGAATAAAAAGGGAGAAAAGACTATCGCACAAGATTGGTAGAGAACACTAGCGCTTTAGCGCTGCTGGGAATGACCCGGCACCGGGCACAACACGGCAAGGAGGTGTCGCGATCACGTGACGTATTAGGCGCGAAGTGGACCAGGAAACTTCAAAAAGGACGCAAGCTAATAATTCCTGGACACGAAGTCTTCCTATGCAAGGGCCTGAAAGACCAGTCACGCAAATTATAATTGAAATTGTTGGAACCATCTATTTGATGGGTCTTGCATGGTCTGTGGTCGAAAGGTTGATGGTTTGCACCGTTTCCACTGTTACGCCACGTACATTGTGATGAGCACTAAGATATGATTTCTCGCGTCCATTCTCATCGTAAATTACAAGACAATGCAACACTTTATCCCACGCTTTGTCTTTACATAGGTAAGCTGCGGCCCCTATCGAAACGCACATCCAATCCGTCGCTTTCACATGTCGTTGAAGATGTTGATTGAAGACCTGGTAGCACCAGAGGAGGTGACGACCAAATTGTCCTATGTTTGACTCTTCAGTATCAAAACGCCATAAATGTATAGAGATAGTGCGTACACTGCAGTGCGATCCCAGATTCGCGTTGCCGATCCAAGCGGGTTCCCAATAAACTAAACGGCGAATGCTATATATTACCAATATCTGAGAGAATAATGGCACTCACATATCCCTTGGCCTAAACCATTGGGCAAGCCGGCAAGCACATTTTTGATATCCGTAACCCATGTCTCCTGCCCTTGTGCAGAGATTGGGATGCTGGGTTCGGTGAGGGCGGCACCAGAGCACGATACAGGCCAATCGGTCTCAGCAACGACAATGGGCTTGTGCAGCTGGTTCGCAAGGTTGGTTAAGGAGCTTCGTAGGTTGTTCAAGGTAGCACCGGAGTCGTAGAAAGGATAGAACGAGACGCCGATGATGTCGACGTCCGAGGTGGAAAGAGCACCCGGAATGAACACGTTGGAGAACCACCAGTTCAGATCACTCCAATCCCATCCGTTAGCAAGATGGATGAGAATCTTCGGGGACCCCGCAGCCTTAGCACCGTTTACAGCGGAATGCAAGAGCTGTGATACTGGGTTGATCCCGTTCTTCGAGATTTGCCCAACTGGCCAGAGAAGACCGCTATTGATCTCATTGCCGACCTGTACGTTTCATGTGTTAGCCTTGAAGGATTGTGCTTATTGCAGTCACCCTTACCTGCAATATGTCAATTGGGGTGCCCTGATTTGAGAATGCTTGCACGACATCCCGAGTGTATCTACGAGTCCAGGAGGTCAACGGTTAGTAACTTCAAACGAGTTCATCCCCACACTTACGTCCAGATCTGGGTATTCAGTCCATCCAGGGTGGTAGGCCAACCGGACGGTATGGCCTGTTTACCCGGATCCGCCCCTTTGGAAAGACGTGAATATTTACAGAAGACGGGTTCGCGGCGCAAGACTCACAGGTGTCGCTGTAATGCAAGTCTACTATGAGCGTCATGCCCGCAGCTTTAATCCTTTTACCGAGAGCAAGAGCGAAGTTGAGAGTATAGTCTCCCGCCGTCCACACGCGAACTCTTGCAGCATTGCCTCCATGGTTGCGCATAATCGTTTCGAACGGTGCTCTCTGACCATTGTCTGTGAAAGTCACGCTCCTCTCCACGATAGGCACCGAGGAGATATCAGCACCATGGTAGGTCAGCGACAAGCAGGATGCGATGAAGAGACTGAAAAGAAGGAAAGTGCGAAGCATCTTGTCGCGATCCTGGTGTGGGCTGCTAAGGCTTAGCTCCACTAACAACGAGCCGTAATAAGTCATGCAGCACCATCGCATTCCGGGAAAAAACAGATATTCTCCCTGCTCCTGGTGACCTGGCAACTATAGCAAGAGGTCATGAGAACGCAGGCGGCAGAACTTCGCATTCTGTATGGTGTCTACCTATAAGCCAGATTAAGGTTGACTTATCATGGAGCATATGTGTAAATCAACACAACCGATGGTGACCAATATACCCATATTTCAGGTAGATCCCATGAGCATTCATGTGTTTTGTGTATGGCCTTGACCTAGGTTAGGAACGGTACCCAGTCAAGTCTCTGGGCCCGCCCGGCACGTCGTACATCAAATATTTTTCAACAAGGGCCGGCGGGAAGCTGGAGGGTGGTTCTGATCTTCGAAGCTTCGCGATCAGATGATAACCATCGGAGACTATTGCATGAGGCAAGGCAGAAACTGTCAGGTAAATATACCCGGAAGGACGTTGTTGATATTGGCCGACTCCGGGATGCAACCAAGCTTCCCAAGTCGCATGGACACAGAGCCACCACTGCATGTGCACAAGTTGTTGGTTCATCGACGTCATAAGCATAACTTGGTTGTATCGCTGGCAAACGTGAATAGAGTATAGGTAGCGCACATGACGATCCTGGGTATCACAAACATACACGCAAAGGGCTCAGTCATCGTCAGAACTAGCCCGCACTTGTTGGGCTAGATGCATACGTTCCCGCAAAGTGGGTATGCGTGCCCATTCCCTATCGGAGTATCTGTTGCAAGGTCAGGATCATAGTCACAACATCACTCAAGTATACCTCACTCACGTCGAGATTTTGCCGTCCTGCTCGGCAATTTCTATAGACCCATCACCCACGTTCACTTGAATAGAGACACCGTCTAGAAACAATACTTGATATTGGTCGCCCTTGCTATTGTCGCTGGTTCGGCAGTACCATCCAACTGTAGGAGCAAACTGCATTCTTGGTTGTGTGCTTGAGCGAGAGTTGTCAGAGTCAACGACGTCGTGCGTGGTTTTCTCGAAACACGTAGTTGAACCCGACGGTATCCTTGGAGGCCTAGGAGCGATCCGCAATCCAGACAACATAGTAGATCCAGAAGAGCCAGACGTAGCAGCAGTCAGAGCGCTAGTTACCACAGAGGAGGAGGTTTGCAGTGGTGTAACTGGTTTGGTGTCTCGCAGAATAGCAGCCAAATGTGAGCGAGGATCGTGTATGACAGTGTCGTCAGAGGATTCTTCAGCTTCAGATTGACAGACGTCCAATTTAGTGACATTACCATGCTCCAAGTTCTCCGCAGCGTGGCAGACGACCAAGAAGTCTTCAAGTATGCGAAGGCGGGCGGTTACGAGGCAATCGAGGTCATATCGGTCTTCCTCAATAATTCGCAACGAAACAGCAGCATCGTCCACCAAGCGCAAGACCTTCTTAGACCACTCTCCGGCATTGGATTGTGGGTCATGCTTGGGTGGAGTGTACCTTGAGATTTCCATCGTACGAGTAGCTCTGGAGAGAAAGATTCGCAGCGATTCCCGGACTTGAGCCCCTTTTCCTTTGGATACGGTTTTATCCGATTCGCTGCCACAATGGATTTCGATGTCGCCCAGAGGTTCGTTGGCCATAAGCGTACACTTTGCTTCGGGTCTATATAGAACAAGCTGGATAGCTATGTCAAAATAATGAAGCGTAGGACTTATGGTTTACCTCGCACCTTGGGAATACGCTTCTTCAGCTGTTGAATGATCCGGGAGCACTCGTTGTACAATTTCCAGTACGACGGAGGAAGCTCATGGATGGTATACGTAGCAATAGGCTCTGTCAGACAACACGGGGAGCTAAGGTGAGGCGCGCTATGCACTTCGATCTGTGCAGAATATATTGCTCAGTATCAACGCCCGGAGATCGCACAATAAAAGTAACCTTAGTGCCATCTGGACTAATGACGAGAACTTCGACACCTCTTCTGCCTTTCCTACGCTCTCCCTCTCGAAGGTCGGCTAATACGGACAGCGAAGGCAGCACGGTGAGCTGACCCTGTGCAAGCTTATGAGTTTGTTGGGTCAAGTAGGACGTATTCAGTGCGGTCGGGGGAGGAGCTCCAAGTGAAACGGCGGAAATAGGAGGCGATTGTGAGGGAACACTCCGCTTTCTGCTACACCGCTCAGAGGGTTGTATCCGTGCCTTGGAAGGTTTTGCGGTCTCAGTGTCGCTTGAAATAGGGATTGCTTGATTTTCTTTGTTGTTCGACGATGATACAACATGTCGTGTTGATCGGGATTGGGCACGCGCGGGCTTCGGGGGACACAAGAGAGGGTGGGACTTCAGCTCGTCGAAGGTATTCTCCTGCTCCAGGGAACTTGAAGTCAAAGTTGACGTGACAGAATCTGTCCGAGAGTGAAATGTCGGGACATCAGAGCTGGTCAATGTATCGGAGGAAGCTTGGGGTTTCAATTTGGCTCCTGTAGGCCACTGTGTTGAAGTCGACCATGAGTCCGGAGCTGAGAAAACGCGCCGAGTGGATGGTATGGCTTTTTCCGGCGTAAAACCCTCTGGCAAAAGAGGGCTAGGCGTAGACCCAACACGGACGGATGGCATTCGAGCAGGTCGGTACGCACGACCGAGGGAAGTTGGGTATCTAGGTTTCAAACCAGCCTGGGACTGAAGGGGGTGCAGTTTATCTTGGTGACCTCTCGGAGTAATTGGTGGGCCCCCGTTAGGGAGGTGAGGAAGTGTGAGAGATTTTGCAGGTAAAGAAGGGTTAAAGTAGGGATGTGATAGGATACGATGCAACGGGACACGATCATCGGGACCCTGCGGAACGAATTGAACCACACGGCACAAGACAGAAAAGAGCATTCCCTTACAATCTGAACCAGACCAGAAACTAGATCTTTAGCCTCATAGGACAGTGTATCAGGTAGCGCAGCGGAAGGAGGAATTCGCTACAATGTGAGCAGCCATGTACAGTCAGGCTTGTGTGCTTGATTTGAGATGCGACTCACATCAGAGATGTCCATGCCAGATAAGCATATAGCCATGACGCAGCCTAATGACCAGATGTCGGAAGGAAAACCGTACACCTTCCCGGTAGTCATCTCCCTGGCATCAGTAAGGGATGAATTCCTTAGGCACAACGGGTATCCTGACTTACGGTGCAGAGTACTCAGAGAAATCGCAGTCATCATCGATAGTAGAGACTGCGTGTGGCATTCTGTAGGCATGGTCAAATCCGGACAATTTCTATGAAGAATTGTGAGCGCATACAGCCAGCTGATATTTGAATGCTTACAATACGCCAATGCTCATTTATCAAGATGTTCGAAGGTCGAATATCTCTGTGAAGCACGAGCTCCTTACGCAGATATACCAAAGCGTCTACCAGATTTCTAGAAACACCCCGTAGTTCATCCTCGGAGAGTACTGGGGGCAGTCGAGTCGCTAGGATATTAGAAAGAGACCCGTTTGAACAGTATTCGAGGACCTGGTAGTGCGCAAAAGGCGAGTCGAATGACGATAGCATGGAGAGTATTGAAGGATGGTGCAATGCTTGATGCAGATGTGACGACGAACTCTCTCCGGCGGCGGATGGTTTGGAAGCGGAGAAGAGGATCTAATATACCATTGAGTAGTCTTCAGGTATGTATGTTCAACATCCAATCACCTTCTTAAGCACGATAACGCGACCGCGAAGGCGTCCCTTCCGACAAGTAGCCGTGTATACTACCGAACGCGACCCGCGAGCTACCTCAGCCTCGACCTCGTAATTCTACATTTTTGCCATTACAACGTGAAGAAGGCACGAGGAGCAACGAGTATATCGTCGGTGTATGTATGACTCACGAATAATCCGTCTTGCGTATGCAAGAACCCGGTGCTCGCATCGACATGGGCATCTCGCCCAGCTTCATGAGATTCAGTCAAGGTTGTCCTGGTTTTGTGCCCGCCCATTCTGATTTTTCTCAGGTATGAGGCCTGAGGGTGGTCGTAGGTGTCGAATATCGCTGGAAGACTAGTTGGCGGGGATGACAAAGTCGAGCGGAGAACCAGTGAGGAGGATCGCGATTATCGTACTTACTCGATCACGTGAGAAACACCGCGTTCCTAATCTAGAGAAACGTCGGTCCGTCCGAATCAGTCCTACTGGGATTACCTCAATATTGAAAGCTTCAGAGCTGTCTCCCACATGAGAAGAGCCTTCGAAGCAATGGTCTAACTGTGGTAAGGGGTGCAGGTTGCTTATCAGCCAGCTGTATCTCATGCAAGTTGAGCTCCTGACTTAATCATGCACATGCTGTAGCAATTCCGAATTCTGCTCCCGCTATGTCATATGCTGGCCAATGGCCGCCGTGACCGTTTATGAACATACAACCAAGAACCCCAACCCGGAGCCTACAGTCAGGACCGTCAGCGACAGCCATGCTTGCAGCACATCAGGCCTCATCCTCCCTCAGCACAGATACTCCGGCATCGCCCTATGCTACCCCAGCTCAATGCTCAATTACAGAAAAACCAGTCATCAGAGGCGATACTGCGGTGGAGGAAGGGAAGGGGGAGTCAGTCTCAGCAGATGCATCTTCGGGAGAGCCTCAGAACGCCGTCGAGGGAAACGATGGAGAAAGACCACATTCTCAATCGCGCGAATGGCTGCAGCGACTAAATTTAAGTCTTACTTTGCAGAATTCAGGCAGTGTCGCACGAGACCATCTCGCGGTAGAACGCACTTTCTTGGCCTACGTTCGAACCAGCCTTACGATCGCTTCGTCAGGGATAGGTGCGTAAACATAGATGCCACTGGGACTGCGTGAGCTTAGTGCTGAAAGGCCACAGCCCTCGTACAGGTGTTTGCAATCGCCACGGAGACTTATGGCAGTCTGGACAGATTCACGAGGCCATTGGGAGGCACAATGGTGATGCTGGGCATCATCACACTTCTCGTCGGTGCGGCTCGCTTCTTCATCTTGCAGCGAACTCTGGTAGAAGGCAATTTCCCAGTCGCTCGCATTAGTCCGGCATTCCTAGCTATCGGCTTGTTGTCGATGCTGGTGGTGGTCTTTTCTGTTGCTGTCTCGGCTCGTGCTGGACAATAGCCATAAGATTTTGGTTAATGTGTGAGTTCGAGCACTTGATTGTCCACATTGTGTTGCTGACCCTCAACTAATGATAGTCATTTGTCGCGATACATTTCGTGCTATGTCAGATGTTGGAGGAGGAACTCTAGAATATCATCATATAATCCTCCAGTCTGGCCGTATTTAGTTTGAGCTTCCTCCGTATAGTCGAAGGAATGCTCTTCGCCGTTCACGACCCGAAGTTCTACTTTAACTCCGGCATGTGCAAGCAAACGGGACAGGTATCTCGATTCATGCACATGCACAGCAGAATCCAGAGAACCGTGAACTAGAAGGGTAGGCGGCCAGCTCTTGCTGATATTCAGCTGAGGGAATAGCGAACGATGTTTCTCAGGAATCTGGTCGGCAGAGATTATGTCTCGAGTCTCTTCGTTTTCCGAATGTTCTTTCTTAGATGCTACCTGAGGACGGAGGATGCCACTAAGACTGGGCTCAAACGAGCCAGTATAGTAGTCTAGGTATGTTCCCATCTGGAGATAAAGTCGAGGGAGCTGCATCCGAGGGTTTGCAGGATATCCCGGCGTTGGGGAAGTGACTGGGTGATAGGCCAGTGCCGAAGCAGATATCGGAGGGAGTTTGAGACACTCTGGGTACAAGAACTGCCTGAAATCTCGCGGATTCAAGAGTTCGCGACCTCGGAAGAATACTTCTTGCTTGGGCATCAGATAGTAAGGTGTCTGCCGTGTAACATCCTTAGAGGACGCGGCGTAGTAGATTCAGGAGTGTGACGTTCGACTCACTAAAAAGTCGCCACCCATGCCATACATACTGAGGAGGACCTTAGGCTTTGGAGTGACATGGACTGCGGCCAGGTAGGCGCAAAATCCGCCAGCACTGCTCCCAGCAACAGCAATCACCTCGGGGTTGATTTTCGTCGCAGAATGAGAAGCATCAAGCTTCACATTCACATCAGAGGATATGAACCGGAATAAATCCTGGATATCTTCCACGACGTTATGGCCAGTGGAAGGGGGTATCAGCCTGTATTCCGCTGAGAGAAAGGCAATATCCGCGGCAAGAATGCGGTCTGCTAGAGATTTGGGCGAACGAATCAGGCAGAAGGGTCCAATGAGACGGACCTTTCAACCAGTGCGGAAGCCAACTTGTTCTATCCCCTACACACATGCCCCCACCATGAAAGTACACAAGTAAAGGCACCTTCCGGGACAATTGCTCTGGAACTCCGCTGGGGATTGAAAGATCCAGCTTTACCTCCGCGCCGCCATCGAGCTCCTTGTAGCTCATGGTGAGGTCATATATCAACATTTTGTACGGAAAGAATAGGTACTACAATGAAAGTAAAGGATTAGATGGTAAACGTTGGGCGTTGAAATGGAGGTCAAGTTGAGGAACTTGAATCGATGTACCGACGCGACTGGGAATTGCCTGTTTTGGTCACGTGTCATTGCCTTCGCGCGTCTGATTCGGACGCGTCGCGACTGGCCGCCGACCTCTCTCTTGTTCCTACATCAACGATCACCGCGAATCGCGATCCTCCAGACTGCAGTCCTTCCGCGGGGGCAAACACAGTCGCTTGTCGCATTGCTGACGTGCTTACATTGCAGGTGTATATAAGTAGTGGTACCGCATAAGCATGGCTGCTACCGCTCACCATACTAACTTCACTGGGGCCAAATGGGCAACCTCCTTTGCTCGTCTAAACCGTGGACAACCCGGAGTAAATGGGCTCATATCGTTCAGTGAGGTGAGCCTCTTGTATTGGACAGGGAAATTGCATTGGGTACTACGTTTCGTTAGGCGTGGACATACGCAACGGAGTTTTTGAGACCCCGCGACTCTTCGGAATGGGCACAGAGAAACACATTTGGTATGTGCTCCATTCTATTATTGAAGTTGTCATACATTGTCTGAATATGGAGTGTGATAGACCTACGAAAGGTCAAGGAGGCAATAAACTTACTTGCGGAGTGTAAGATGTTGAATTCACTCCTGGATGACTTTGTCGGTGAGATTACTTGCTTTTTGATATTGACCGCAACATCGACGACAACCTAACCGTACAGAGGAGGTCGGACGACAGCAGCACCTTATCTCCCGAGAAATTGATCAATACATGGAACGATATGAGGTATTCACGCATTCACACCTTCTCTCACCGTGCCTTCCTAAATTCTCTAACAGAACACACAAGATCCGCAATATATCGGCCAGCTTGTTATGCGACTGCGGGACTGGTATGAAGCATGGACACCCCATCACGAGTGTGTCTCTCCTGATGCTTGGCCATATGCCTCTCGATCTGACCCGCGAAAACAGGCTAGGCACCAAGGTTCTCTCGACATACAAATTACAGTTCCAGACCATGATATTCTCATCATTATCTACCTCTTTCATGCATGGCTTCAAAGACCTCTTGCATCTCACGTTCTCGTTAGTCTCTATCTCTCCGTCAGACGCGCCTTCGTGGCTTCTGGCATATGCGCCTCAACCATCGCAACCAAGCACATCACAGCCTGTGCCACCAAAGCGAGTAGATGTGCCTCTTTGGCGTGCATTCGACAAGCTCGGCTTCCTGGAACGGTATGAATCGCTGATCAGCGGTGTATGCTATGAATATATTGAGAAACACATACTGGAGACGTGCACGAGGAAATGGGATGAACCTATGCTGTCCCAGACTCGGCAGTGGATGGCAGACAGGATAGTACCATGGCTTTTGATGCCCTATGCAAGGGGTGCAACAAGTGGTAACGTTCGCTTCTTTTCCGTTGAAGGTGCGAGGTTTTGATCGGTTGCCATAGCGGAGGAGGCCAGAGTAATGCTCCAGGGTATTGGAACTAGGCTCGATTTCCATGTCTGCAAAACCCTTTGCGAGCTTCGGTAAGTGCCAGATCCTGAAGAACATCGTAACTGCGTGTCGTGTAACATCCGTGCTAGTACCCAGGAGCTGTTCGATATTATTATTGATTATCCAGACTCAACACCGGCTCTACAGGATTTGAAGGTGCGCGCGCAAATCAATTTGACCAGCACCGGCTATTCCACGTCTGATATTTGCGTCGTAGGAATGTCTTCAGCGCGTTGATCAACGAGGACAACTTGTCCAGGCGTTGCGTAAAGCGTGAGCACCAAGGTCATTGTCTTTTACGTTGAGCATACTGATCATGATCGTTCTCCAGAAACAAAAAGCGTTTGCTTCATCCCGGCGCAGATACTAGAGACATTCTGACACAATATGTATCAATTATACGATGTTTGCGTATCATTGATCCGCCTGGCGTACTTCTGTACAAGGTGGCTGATCCAATAAGACATTACCTCCGGTATGCATCGACGCACGATTATGTTGGAGATTGCGAATCTGACAATCGCGCTCTACTGATAGGGAGCGACCTGACACCATCCGTTGCATCGTCGCGAGTCTCGTCGGCGATGCAGAAAGCGGAGAATCCTTGGTTGACGACAACGAACCTATTCAGCCTTTACAGCAGCAACAGGAAGAAGATTACAGTGATCCTAAATGGGAACCTGACCCTATTGACGCAGGTCCAGGTACATATTCTTGACACTTTACTTCGTGGCAGTCGTCTAATGACAATACATGCTAGAATTCCGTACGAACAAGCCCAGCGACATTATCAGCACTTTGGTCAGTATATATGATTCAAAGGAGTTGTTTGTCAAAGAGCTGCAAGTCTTGCTCGCCCAACGCTTACTCGCGATCAAGGACGGAAAATATGAGAAAGAGGTACGCCTTCAGTGTTGGATTATGATTTCTCCTCGAAGCTGACGATGATGCACAGCGTCGTAACATCGAGATTCTCAAGATTCGATTCGGCGAATCTGCACTACAAGTGTGTGAAGTCATGCTAAAGGACATGACAGACTCCAGGCGGACCGATCAACATATCCAAGCACAGAAAAGTGTAAGTACTGTATTTTGACACCCTCTCCCACGTTTTCTCACCGCAGCCCGATGCCCATGCCTGTAGTCGGCTCTTCACGCAACGATTATTTCAAAGCATTTCTGGCCGCCGCTACAGTCAAGCAAATTCGAAATGCCAGGACAATTAAAACAGTACGTCCCCCCCAGCGCAGATGGATTTCGAGGGTGAAGAGTTAACTGATGCGCAGAATACGAGACGAATACGCCAAAGAATATCATTTATTCAAGCCTGACAAGAAACTTATCTGGCTGCCTCATTTAGGGACATTGAAGCTTGACATTGAGTTGGACGACAGAACCATATCCGCAGAGGTTGCTCCTCTAGATGCTGCCTTCATAGAACTATTTTCTCAGAAAGGTACAAAGCATTTCTCTGTTCGTTCCTTTTGTTTGTTGAGCATTCGTTTCGGGCGCAGAAACTTGGACGGTCGCGGAGCTGATTGGTCAAGTTGGAAAGATTGACCGAATGGCGGCGTTGAAAGCCCTTGGCACATGGGTTGACCTAGGTGTCTTGAAGGAGACAGAACCAGATACTTTCAATTTGCTCAACGTAGCGGAAGCGGGGGGGCCGAGCTCCAAGACTGCTGCTCGACCTGGTAAGCCACCAACGTGCACCTATAGCGCTCATTGAGTTTCTGATATGGGCTCTCTGAAATCAGCTATGGTGGTCGATGAACCACCTCCGGTTACTGCTGTGGAACAACAGCAGGCAGAGCAAATGCGCGTCTTTTGGAAGGTACGGAATACTTGCACGACACTGAACTCGATATGTTATTGACGCGTATGTAGTTCATCGAGGGCATGCTCCGAAATCTCGGGACCCTCCCGCTCGACCGGATACAGAACATGTTAAAGTTTGCTCCCGGGTACGACCGCACCATTGAACAGTTGGCAGCCTTTATGGAAGCAGCTAGACGAGAGGGTCTGGTAACTGTTAAAGACGGAATGTGGAGACTACAGCGATAGGCATATGGGGGTTGTAAAATAACTATTCTCTCCCAATTATCCGCTTCTCTCGCGCAACTTTGCCCACATTGCGGGGCATTGTTAGTTTCGCTCTTTGCCTCCAGGTTTCACAAAGCAAAAAATACATTCACTATGGTCCTGACTAGATGCCCATTGGCTGGATTGAACAACCGACCTCACCATTACGAGTGGCGCGCTCTACCACTGAGCTAAACGGGCTTGCAGACGTATTATTTACAAGCGACAGAGAGTGTTTGGTCGTCGAGGTATTGTTGTCATGTGTTCGGGTGAAGTCATTATTCCTAAGATTCAGACATTGTTCAGGACAGTACTCAGTCCTCGGTGAGTCGGTGACAGTACAGTATAGAGGCTCTGAGGCCTGAGTAATGAGTAGTCTCGAAAACCAGCTCACTTACTTCACTTCAGGGCAAAATGTGAGGGCGTCTATTGTCCGTCTGTGGACCGTCAGTCATCCGGCCGGAAAATTGTCGGTTGGCACAAAGTTGGTATGTTGAATATCGTTCGTTGACCATGTTCCCAAGATGTTCCCCGCAGACCCCTTGTTGCCTCCACTATACCTTCTCACACCGATTGGCCAGGCAAAACCATAGATTTGTATCCTTGGACAAACCGCGAAAACAGTGCACGATGCTTGCAACGTGTTGACTGTGGCAAACTTGAACCTAAACCCTAACGACTCCAATTACTTACCTCACGTCTATCTCATCTGTGATTCTCACTACTATACAACCAATCCTCTATCTATCCAAATATCCGCCATACCATCATGTTCAAGTCGTCGTGGCCTGGGGCTAGACAGAGACTGAAGAAGAAAAGCGATGTCTACGAAATATCCGAACGTGGTAGCGCATACGAAAGCTCGAGACGCGAACGGACAGGCTTTGGGAAGCGCGTAGGTGGACTGTTCAAGTTCCTTAAACCAAGTGTGTAATTTCTTCTTGACGGGGGGATTTGTTTTACTGATTGCTGTCGGCACAGAACGCAGAATACCTGAGCAAGAACCTCATGCACATGTTCCGGTGGACCTGCTTCCCGAGGAGACACCAGAAACCTCCTATGAAAACTTCAATGTTCGGTATGTTCATCTGGGTATGCATTTGACACCAAAGCTTTTAACCACGCGACACAGAGACATACCTGATGCCGGTGGATACACACCCTCTGTGCATGCTGAACTACTCGACCAAGTTGCCCCTCTTCCTCGCGCCATGTCTGTGGCGCCCGGACGTGCTGCAGGCAGGAAAAGCTTGAATACCGTTACAGAATTAGACTTTGGATATCCCAATGCACGGGGCAAGGAGAGGGCGCGAGAGGCGAACGAAAAGTATGAACGTCAAAGAGAAGCAGAACGCGCCTCCAGAGAGAGGGAGCGGGAGAGAAGGCGTTACGAGGAAGAGCTGCAAAGACGTGAGCCGCGGCCCTATGATGACAAGTATCAGGCTGCTCGTCCCGATAAAGAAAGAGATCGGCCAAAGGAGAGGGAAAGGGAGAAGGAACGGCAACGGGTCAAGGAGAGTGATCGAACGAGGGTCACCACCAGAGAAACTGAGCGAGGAATGCACGATTCAGGCCGTCGCGATGACCGCGACCAACGTAGTAGGGAACCCTATGACGATCCACGGCGTCCGCCCCGTAGCTCAAGGGACACGCGGCGCCCATACCACGACCGGGACGGTAGACGGTACTACTATGACAGCCACGACAGACGATACTACGACGACGACTATGATGACTATGACGACTCCAGAAGAGGGTACCGTAGCCGACGCTCTGGTCGGGATCGCTACTACGACCGTGACCGAGATTATTATCGGTATCGAGACGAACGCGAACGTGAAAGGCGAAGGGCTCCCCGAGATGATACCCCCGACCGCGCAAGTGCCTCCACGAGCACAGACGATCGTCGAGCGCGCGACCCCGAAGGAAAGAGACAAGGGAGTGATGTTCGACGCTCGCAATCTGAGCGCGACCCTGGCGATCGGCGTGGCGATCGGAAACACTATGACCGCGATTACTACGATCGAAAAGAGAAAGACAGGCGGTACTCCGACGACTATTATCGACGTCGTGAAAAAGACGAGTACTACGCCAGGAAATATTCAGGTCGCGATAGGTACACAGATGACAGGTACAGAGGCCGGCACAGAGACGAGCGGGACAGAAGATACGAAGATGATCGACGCAGGCGGTACGAAAAAGACGACCGGTATAGAGAGAGACCCTCAGGCGGGAGAAGAGGTAGAGACAGAGAGGCAACAACCAGCTCGAGCTCGTCTCGGCCTGCATCACCGCGAGATGCCCGTACTCGCGAGGGACCGCGCGCACCTGACATTTTGGTGCACGGTGAAGATGGACAAGTTGTCGAGCATGTCGAACGTCACGGTTCGGTCAGATCTCGTCAGACTGACAGTCGAAGATCGAGACAAATGAACGCCGGTGAGTTTGGCGAAGAACCTGATATGGCCGGTGTACCAGGATCAGTACACCACTCAATGCGCCATTCGCTACCCCCAGAAACCCCGTCAATGAATGATTATCATGAACCGGGACCTCCGCCGGAACATGACCTGCATCATGAAGATGCATTTGGGCAACCGGGAGGAGGCGAGTTCGATTTCGGTGGTCCTTTACCCCCTAGGAGTGAACATGGTTCAAGAAAATCTCGTCATTCTCAGGCTCCTTTTGGAGGGGGATGGGGTGATCCTGCACCTAGCGGCGGTGAATTCGGCAACGAACATGTCGAAGAGTTTGAGGTGCCTGGGGAATTTGGCGGACATGGTGGGGGGTACGGTTCGTCCGGCGCTCCAGAAGAAATCCTTCCCGTACCTGCTCCGGAAGAAAGACAACAGGTTATGGGTAATACTGCCAAGTCGGGAAAATCTGCCAAGTCGAAAAAATCACGGCGTTGAGGTAGGTTTCATTGCTTCGTCTACGATGGTTTTCATTGAAAATCTTACGCACAGCATCCCTTGCTATAGATACAAACAGATAGTACAATAAATACTCCGGCCTCTTCACGTCGGATCATCTCTACAATTTCTCTTCGGCCACCTTTGTACTTTGCGATACCTCCCTCTCTCCCTTATCCTCCTCCGCTTTCGCCTCGTTCGCCTCGTCCGTGAATGCTCTCGTCGTTGATCCTTCAGCTTTGTTGCCCGTTTCCTCATCATGTGCAGGACTTCCTTCGTAACCGCTGATCACATACGTCGGTCTGGCTATCCCTGATACCTCAACACGCAACGAATCGCCGGACCCTGCAGTCCCAGCAACCGTTGAAGGGTGCGCAGGTACCACTTTGGCGCCTTCTGAGCTAGCATCCGTCTTCCCTGGCACCTGTACCTGGCTAATATTTAGACTCTTGCCTACCTCGTCGGTGATGTTGTCGACTTCTTTCTTCAAAGTCCCCTGCGATACATCAGCATCGAACGTCGCCGCGACACCTTCTGTCTCCTTCCACGCCTTATCCAACTCCTCTTCCCACCCTAGCAACTTCGCCAGTTCTCTGACAACTTCGTCCGTCTTGCCCAAACATACCACGTCCTCGGGTCTTGCACCGAAGTCCCCTACGCGTTCCATGTTGATGAGGACTCGAGGACAGAATCTCGGCACCATCGTTATGAGGGATGCAAATGGTTGCACCTTCAATGACGTGCCCATCACGATGAGCAAGTCGGCAGACCGAAGCATGGGAATTGAACTATGAAATTGTGGAGGAAGCTGTATTGTTTTCACGATTGTTACGAGTGATATAGCACGATGTTTTTATCAGTATTGTTCTGAAAGTAATGACCGGTTCGCGAGAATGTATTACTTACTGCTTCACCGAAAAACACAATATCGGGTTTGACAAGTCCCCCACATTGCTCGCATCTCGCGACTTCGCCCTTCTTGATTTGTTCTCTCAACTTAGTGCCGTCATAGGGAGCTTTACAATCAATGCAATGTTGAGTTGCAAAGCTTCCGTGCGCCTCAACGATGCGATCCGGAGGGACGCCTGCCAGACGTTCTAGTGTGTCAATGTTCTGCGTGAAACACATCCCCAGCAGACCCTTGTCTGCGAGTAGCTTGATGAATGAGTGCGTGAGAGTTGGTCGGAATTGACCTGGAAGGAGTTCGCGCGCGAGGGCATAGACTTCATGCAAGAAAGCGAGGATGATCAATGACTGGAGAGGACGAGGAAGACTATATTAACTCACAGGGTGTTGGGTTTTCGCGGAAATAGTTGATCTCAAAAACAGCTTCGGGGTATGGCAAATTGAGTCTTGCCAGATTGGCCTGTTTTATGGAGTTAGGAACCGTTAGTTAATGCTCATGCCCGAGTGAAACTAGTAGTCGTAGCTAACGCACATAGAGCCCTGGATGAGCAGTTGTAGCCTCGTCAGCTGTCACCTATACAGGATATGTTCCCCGCCGATTACTCACCTGTATCTGGAGACCTAAAATCAGGGATGCCGGCGGACGTGCTCACGCCTAGAATAAAAATAACGGATAAGTGAATATCCTCGGGATAGTCTCCCTCAGTGTGCAAACTTACCTGCTCCGAGCTACAGAATATCATTCCCGAACGGTCAAATATCACAAACGAGGCGTAGGTCATATCGCTCACCATAACATAAATCTTCTTGCATTTGCCCGACTTAATATATTTCGCTACTGAGGGTAAATCTCTAGCTTCCAGAACCTCAGTAGGTCCTTCGTATGTTGATTGTTCTTGACCCATTCTTGCACTTTGTGATTCTAGTACAAGAATTACTAGTGACGGCGGATTGAAGTGATATCGAAGCAACTACAAAGTACATCAGTGTTACATCATAGTGACACAACCTCTCTATGGAAGGTATCGTCCGTCAGTCGCCTGAAGCCGGGCCGGTACTAGTACCTGCTTCGTCTTCTACTCAACAAGTGGGAGTCCTACAGACAAGTAGTACAGATTCGAGCGAGAATTTCGCAGGCATGAGGTAGCAAAATACAGTCAAATTTGCAAGGAACCATAACCGAGCAGTGACATTGGCAGCTTGCAGAGCACATATTTCAAGCATGACATTCAAATTCCAAGGCCGCACAAACCGCATTATACAGGTTCCTCTACTTGAGATAAGCATGAAGAACAGTATGCCCACAAAGCGGTCAAATGCATTTCCAAGACATAGTAGAACCTAATGCAGGTTAGCAAATGCTTTCGAGATCGGGGTACAGGTTTCCGAAAGATCGTATTATAGTTACCAAAACAATGTGATTCCAGATTGCCCAATAGATCATAGAGTGCACTGTGAGATTCGAAGATGATAAAGATCTCAGGTTCGTCGCCGTCAGAGAGTCCCTAGTGATCCTGCTTTGGCGGCTTCCAATCCTTCAGCCAAGCAGTCACGAAATCAACCTCTTCAGCATGAATCTTCCTAATATCAAAGGGTTCATCATCCGTGTTACGCAGACCATTCTCATCCCAATGGTGTACACCGTCTAACGGATGGTCAATTCAAGATGCAGGGACAAGAGAACCAAAGGCTTACGTGGTATAAGCTTGAAGGGCCGAAGGATGGTATCTGGACGGTTCCTCGCGTACTCACTGTGTGGAGTGCATGGCCTCCATGGATCGACTGTTAATGTATGAGTGGTTGTTATCATAGGCTCAATGACAGCGTCATACCCTCTCCGTCGATAAATGCAAGTCTGTCAGCAGCAATATCGAAGTCACCCAATGCATTCACAGCAGTAATATTGGGCATCGGTGGGACTTGGAAGTATTTGCCTGGTGGGAACGCCTATCATAGATCAAAAAGGCATCAGCTCAGGATCGGCAAGAAGTGACGAAGTAGCCGACCTGCTTGCAAATCTTGGATTCATACTCTAAGGTTAGTAACTTAGACACAATCCGAGGACGTCTGGGGTCAGGCGGCGCGGTCTACAAGTCATAATCAGTGTGCAACCGTCGACTTCGGAGTAGCTGAAGGTGGAGTGGCACATACGCTGAAGTATCCCCATTGCGTGCACACTTGGAATACCCAGAGTCTCCAATCATGTTCGAGTGCCGTCTCCTGGAACTTCTTGTCATCAAATGTCCCGAAGCACTGGCGAGCCGATCCTTCAACGTCAGATATCTAATGCATGTTGGATTTGGACGACAGGGTACTCACGTCTTCAACGGTGAATTCTGGAGGACATTGCGACACGACATTCTAAGGTGGACGCGTTGGAAGACTACACTTTTCATGAACGCAATGCACGATACCTCTTTGATATAATTGGCGTAGTTATACACGGACAGATCGACACGTAAACCTCCTGGTAAGGTCACCATCTGTGTGATGTTGTCATAGATCAAAATCTCCGGATCGTGGCCTAACAAAGGCTTGTTCAATGCGTCACAGAATTGCTCGAAGTCGGTGCTGCCGACCGCGGGATCCCAGTTTTTGGCTTGCCAGGCACCGAGTGGGCTCTTCGAGGCGTAATATCAGCGTCGCTGCAGCTGCAGGCTACGAAAACGAACCTCTATCACAGACGCAAAGTCTTCATCGTGTTCCAAATCGGCCAAGCCAAAAAGGCCTTTCAATGTTCTCTTTGCGAAAGGGATTGCAAGCAGAGTATCAATCCTCTGGATGGCCTTTTCTAAGTGGTTTGAGCATCTCGGGTTTGCCGCACGACGAATAATTTCCATATATTCCCAGTTCGACAGTGAGGCATGCGTGACGGCACTGGACGCGATTGCACCGTAAACTAGGTCAGGATATAAGATCCTCATGTGAGCAGCTCGCGCCCCGGCGTATGATCCCTGCGTCGATCTTCAGCGTTGTAACATTGATCAAGCAGACCATGGACATACACCATAGTAGATCCAAGGTGTATTCGGCGTTGTCAAGTCCTCGTCGATTCCGGGGAACTTGACGGTGGCAATGAAGTTGGCCGAGTCAGCAAGTGCTTGTTCGTTGTTGAGAAATCTGTACCAAAGTCAAATTTTGAATTGCACTCGGTATATCAACCTGAGGATTACCTTAGGGCATCAGTGGAAAGATTCGAAACGGGTATCGAGCGTCCTGTGCATTGTTCAGCTCACACATAATCCTCCCAGAGCTGAAAAAAAAAACGGCACCATAGTATCTATTTATATTGAGCCTATCTCATTTTACTACACTCTGGTATAAAAGACCAACCTGTGTTCCAACACGACTCCGACGCCACCAGTTGCCTTTGCAAGGATGTCTACGATTCCTGTATCGAGGAAGGGCAACCTGTCTTCACCACTGGTCTCGCCTCCATCAAGAACAATGACAGGTGCACTTGTATTAGGCTTGTAATGGCGCGTATTGAGCCAGTAACGCTGCCGGAATGTCCTGGAATTATTGGCGAAATGATCTATGGGCTGCCTGAACCAATGTCCACGGAGAGGTGGCAGGTTGGATACAGCAGCACCATGTCTCTCATAATCATAGAAGGGGGCCTGGCTATGGAAGCCAAGAGACGGTTCTTGTGAAAGGATCGCATTTGCATCGCGCAAGGCTTCGAGCTTCCAAAGGTTTACACCTTGCGCTCCAAATAGACGCACCGAATTTATGTCTGCTTTCGACGCGACCTCTGGTACCAGCAGTACCAACGCACCAAATATTGCTGGGAAGAACATGGGAGACAGCGACAGTAGTCCCACCATGGTCGTCGTGGACGGTGGAAGAGCAACAACGCTCGTTCCCATGCGCGCCATACGCGCAGTTCGCTTGACAAACCACCTTTGACTCACGTACGATCACTTTACTTAACAACGTACATATGACGTCACATTCATCTCAGTAAACTTGAAAGTCTTGAAGGAGAACAGACTACTTACACAGTTACAATCTAGCTACAACCGCCATGTCTATCAGATATCTCACTTCAAGGCTCGCCCAACAGGTATGCTGATGACGCAGGTAACAAAACTTGGATTACAGCTCACGCTCGCTCACGGCCCCCCAAAGATCGATGAAGAGCTCATGAGCGCAACGGGGGCGTTCAGCCTCGACCAGGTACGAAGCGACAACGAGTTGTAGTGAACTATGTGTGCAATATGCTGAAGCATAGACGCATAGCTCATGGAGCTTGCGGGATTAGCGTGTGCTCAAACTCTTGCAACGGTGTACAAGAAGGAGACACATCCTCGAGTTCTCGTTTGCTGTGGCCCTGGGAACCAAGGCGGGGATGGTCTGGTCGCGGCGAGACATCTTGGTTAGTATGTTTTTATGGCGTCCTTTAAGATGAGACTGAAGAGGTGCAGGCATGTTTGGTTACTCTCCGACCTTATGGTACCCGAAGGTACGTTAGCCATTGTATCATTCCCGAACCTTTGTCGCTCATCTCGCACGAACTCAGCCTGGAAATAAGGAGATATACCAGGCAGGCATCTGATTTTGTATTGGTTTCAATGTGTCTTCTGAGAATCTGTCTGTAGAGACTGCAGAAGCAATGTGTCAACATGCACATCCCAATGCTGCCCGCCGATCTCGAACCCCTCAAGAAAGCACTTTCTGAATCTGACGTTGTGCTGGACGCCATCTTTGGATTCTCGTTCAAGCCACCCGTGCGAGCACCCTTTGATGAGGCACTGAAAGCCATTACGGACTCGAAACTGCCCATTGTATCCGTCGACATTCCCAGCGGATGGGACATCGAAAGAGGTAACGCCGAAGGTGTCGGCCTTGAGCCTGACGTTTTGGTCAGCTTGACTGCCCCCAAAGAGGGTGCTCGGGGCTTCAAAGGGCGACATTTTCTTGGAGGTCGTTTTGTGACCAAGTAAGTCTCGCGAGATATGCTTCAGTTACGCTCATAAACTTACAATGCTTAGGGCAATGGCAGAGAAGTTCAATCTTAACCTTCCCGAATATCCGGGATTTGACCAGATTGTGGAGCTTCCTCCAACCGAGTCAGAGAAGTTATAACTATACATTATACAGGGTGATTGCTTAGCTCCCAGCTGAGCGCGATATATCCTACAGAACATTGTACCAGTAACGCATAACAACGACATGAATACATAAATCCTTCCTTCATAAATTCCTACGGGCCCACTCTTCTGCTCTGTCATCGGAGTCCTGCAACTCACCAGGATCTCCAAAGATTGCAATTTGTGGGGCTTCCGGATACTGCTGCCAGCTGCTGTGACCTAACACATCGGCAACGTCGTCACAGTGCATCTTGACGAGCTCAGCGAAAAGTGCACGCTCATCCTGCCTGAGGCCCCGTCCAGAAAGCTTCTCCATAAACTGGAAGAAGGGCGACAGCTCTGCGAGGCTCAGACCATCATCATCGAACTCGAATTGTTTGACAGCTTCATGTAAGGCAGGATCACGGAGTATAGACATTCTTTTCCGCTCGTGATACAGCGGAGGGGTATTCTTACGTATCTCTCTGCCCGAAAAGAAAGCAGGCACAGTGATGAGATGATGCCTCCCAGCTGCAGCCGGCGGAATATAGGGTGTTGCGAAGATCATTTCGCAAAGGTTGAACGTGAACATCGCGCAATCCAATAGGACCTGTTCACCTCGAATACTGGTGAAGTAGATCCAATAGTGATCATCGGGATCTTGCCCACGAAATATCTCTCCGTTCGACATCTTGTAGTACGCCAATCTGTCGTTAGGTATCACGGGTACTGAACCGGATACGATACCGAAGTCGGCAATAGGGGATGACCTGTACTTCAGGCGTATGCGACGTCGCTCAGACTCAGAACCCGAAGTAGTGGTGTACATCTCCACCAGAAGGGATGTGGCAATGGAAGTAGCGATGGGTAGGACATAGCCTTCGGACATGATGCGCTGCGATAGCTTGGTCGCAACGCTATCGCTGTACGAGAGGGGAAACCAATCCCTCATATTGTCGCCAGTAATACGGACTGGCGAGGTATCGTCTATCATCACCAGTTTTGCCTCCCAACCATCGGGCAGATGGGTCGTGGGGGCAGATGGATTGACGTCGTTGACGATTTGATGCAATAGGGCCGGATGCATAGGTTTGGACCTATGCTGATGAGCAGAACTCCACATATAAGCAAGAAAAGGGTAGAAAGATTCAAGAGAAATGCGGTCGGTTTTGCCTGAGAATCAGAGTCAGCCATAACTCATAGGGGTACAGTGATATCACTCACCACATTCCTTCTTATGCTCTGGCCAGTGATTCCTCAGACATTCTACCGAACAGTATACACGCTGAGTAATGAGGCGAATCAGTCTCTCCCGTACAAAGAGTGTAGAAACGACTTCACCTCGCCGCAGCGTGAACAAAACCGCAGATGAGACGACCTTGTGTCGGCTTCTGTGGCACCGCACGAGCAGCATTTGTCGGCCTTTAGCAAAGGCAGATGAACCTGACGTGAGGTGCTGATAGTCGACATGGTCTAAGGATAGAGAATGTTAGAGAAGTTATACGACTGAGTCTGAGGGTCAAGCAAAAAGGACTCCGGGTAGGCACTCCGACTGAGGACCGACTCGCGCCTGCGGCCTCCGACTCCAAGGACGACTGCGTGACAGTCGCGATTCGTCACAGCACGTGCGAGTGTCACGGTATTGCTCTGAGTAGCTCCCCGAGTCCCCCGGGTCACTGCTTCGCTAGCTGACTTAGTAGTAAGTACTGCTTCGTGCCGTTGTTCAAAAGAAAGCTGAATTATAGATGTTGCAAGGATACACAATGGTTGTACCAACTTAAGTACATCCAGGATCCATCGGCCCAGGTGTTTCCGAGTCAGCCTGAGCAGGACTCAAAACCGTGACGATACTTATTACTTACTTATACGGCGGCTCCTCAAAGGCCTCAAATGCCATACTCATTCAAGCCCGGCTTCATGACCTGGGTCCCTGTCTGCGGGCATTGCTGTACCACTTTTCTTGAATTCGCCTGTCGTCTGTCAGTGCCGCTCCCTCCCAAGTCACCTTCCACCTGGATCCGACAGTTCACATCCGCAAGACTGTAGGGTTTGCCGGAAATTGCTTCCAGTCCATCTCATGCAATGCATGAGAAAGTTAAGACCATGCCCTCGAAGGATGTCGCAAAAGAATCTACGCTCGTCCTGCGTAAGGCTCCGTTCACAAAGGCCCTCTATCAGTCTGAAGAAAGGCAAAACATCTTCAAAATCGAAGTCATGCGAGAGAGTGGGATCGAAGGATTTGACTGCCTCATGTAAGGTAGGATCCCGGAGGATAGACATTCTTTTCCGCTCTCGGTGCCGAATCCAATTCTTACGTTGGGCCCCTCCCAGGAAGAAAGCAGGAACATAATCAAGACGTGACCATTCTTGAACAAATGGGGGAGCATATTGTGTGACGCTGAGCATGTGAGAAAAGTTGAAGGTATACAACGCGCAATCGAATAGTATTTCTTCGCCTTTGAAAGTGGTGAAATAGATCCAGTAGTGGTCTTCAGGGTCTTGCCCGCGAAATGTCTCCCCGTCGGACATCCTACGATAGGCCAGTTTATCGCTCGAGCCAACGCGCACCGAACCAGACACGATACCGAAGTCGGCGATGGGAGATGAGCGGTACTTCAGACGAAATCGCCGCTCTGCAGAATTTGAGCCTGACGTTGTGGTATACATAGCAATCAGAAGGGAACTGGCGATTGATGTGGCGATTGGTAGGACATAGCCAGACCAACTGATACGTCGGATAAGTTTGGCCCCGACATCATCGCTGTGCTGAAGAGGCCACCACTGCACGATATGGCGAGTAGGAGGGAGAGCTGGTGCAGTGTCATCTATTATAACCAATCTCGCTTTCCAACCCCCTGGAACGCGAGAGGCTGGGCCAAGATCGCTGCTGTTCATGATTGGGTGATTCAAGGCTGGATGAACAGGTTTCGTCCTGCGCGAGTAAGAGTGGGTCCACAGATGGGCGAGAAATGGATAGAAAGATTCGAGGGAGACGCGATCGGTCTCGCCTGGAGTGAGATACAATGCTCGTGAATAATATCGACTTGAGAGACCGAGAACAGATTCTCGCTCACCGCATTCCTTCTTGTGTTCGGGCCAGTGCATCCTTTGACATTCGCCAGAGCAGTACACTCGCTGTATGTGCGAGGGGAGGATTCAGCATCGCATCCGAGTAGTCACTGGAAGTACTGAGATAACCACCTCTCCACAGCCTGCGCATATGTACAGGTAGTAATTCGATTTTGCAACGCCACATACGCAGCATTTGTCGGCCTCCTCTATGGGAAGATATACTTGAGACTTATGTTGATGGCTGGTAGATGACATATTGATAGGTAAGTCGCGAGGTTCACTAACGATTGACTCGAAGTGTAGTAAGTCCTGGTGGAGGGAGGGAGCAAAGAGAGTGCGCGCCAAGTGCGCGTTCAACACACAAAGACGATCGTTCCGTCGCATGTCATTTGATGCGCGCGGCCGAGTTTAGACTTATCGCTACTCTGGAGTTCCCACTACTTACTAAGTTACTTAGCAAATGCAAACACAGATCTATGGTGACTTTGTTCACTTCCCTGCATTGGGGGCTATAGAGATCCTCTCGGATTACATGATCGGTGAGCAGCGTCGCGACAAACTTCTCAAGGAGAGGTGATCACAAATCGTGTGGCCCGTGCAATCTCTAGTGGTCGATGAGGAAGGCCACATCATCCACAATGAACCCATGTCATCTGAGAAATCCAAGGAGCTAAGGAGCAATTCCTGCGCAACCGTCACTCGTTATGAGATACCCAAAGGAAGTTTCGTCATTCCAACGTTCTGCGATCTACACTTGCATGCTCCTCAGTTCCTATACCAAGGGACTGGGCTCCATCTCCCCCTCATGCAATGGCTCAACGAGTATGCATTCAAGGCCGAAGAGAAGATCGATGCAGACCCGCAGTTAGCCCAACAAGTGTATGATAGACTGGCTCACCAGTTGCTCGAGCATGGAACGGGAGCTGTGGTACTCTTCGGTACAATCAAGTCGGAGACGAAGTTAGTCTATCGTGCTGACCTGCAACGTGGCCTCCACTCACTGGTTGAATTTGTAGTTTGATCCTCGCTCGAACGATGCAATCGAAGGGGATCCGGGCTTACGTTGGGAAGCTCTCGATGGATATCTCATCTCGGCCAACCTATGTCGAGCCGTCAGCCGAAGCGTCCTTGGAGGCTGCTCGAAGTTTCAGTCGAGAATGCCAGCATCTGACAAGTGACCTCCCCGTACATGAGAGACTTGTCCAGCCCATCCTGACTCCTCGCTTCGTACCGACATGCTCGAATGCTGTGTTGCATGGTTTGGGTCAGTTAGCAAAGGAGGACAGTCTCTGGATCCAAAGTCATATGGCAGAATCGCTGGACCAAGTGCAATGGGTTAAGGCAGAGCGCGGCCTGGATGATATAGATGTCTTCGATAAAGTACACAACATCCGTTTACTCACCTTAAGAAATCAGGCTAACTCGAATGCAGTATCACTTATTGACCCCACGTACCATTCAAGCCCACTGCACCTTCCTTGACACGTCCTCCCTTTCGCACGTGGCAGCGCGAGGAACGTCAATCGCTCATTGCCCGTTATCCAACGCATACTTCTCAGCTGAGCCGTTCCGACTGCGAGAGGCATTAGACAACGAAGTGAAGGTCGGACTGGGGACGGATATCGCAGGAGGCTATAGCATAGATATCATGAACTGCATGAGGCAAACTGTCGCCGTATCCAGAATGAGAGAAGGAACGAGGGTGTTGCAAGCAGCAGAGCGAGGAACGAACGACGATGCGAGAAGCCTGTCGATTGATTGGAAGGAGTCGTTGTATCTGGCCACCGCTGGAGGCGCGACTGCCATGGGGCTATCGGGAGGTGCCGGCACGTTACGCGTTGGGGCTCCATTCGATGCACAATACAGTAGGTTGCGAATTATACGATTCTGCACAGATGTTAACTTGGATGCATCCGATAGTCGCAATTTTTGACCGAGCAACAGAGCGCGGCGTAGGTTCGCTCGAGTTCTTCGAATCAACCAACGCGACGTGGGATCTGACGGAAGAATACGTGGAGAAGTGGTGGTGTCTAGGGGACGTACGGAACCGTAAACGCGTCTGGGTTCAGGGGCGACAAGTCTGGGAGGCTGACGGTTAATGGTGATGTGAAATCCATGTATATTAACCATTCTATTCCGGTATATCCCTAAAGAAAAAGACAAAACGAGCACTGACCATATAGAGGAAAACACGGACAATATGCTACGACGATGGCAAATCCGCCCCTTCCATTTCTGACCAAGAGGGGAGACCGACAATCGAAGGCAATTTCTGCCAGATTTCCTCCCTCAAGGCAGCGACATCCTGCCTAAACCCTCTCCGACATGGACCACATATGTCAGGATTGTCCAAAATTTCGTCGGACACCTGGACCATGTAATACAGTGGCCCTGTACGAATTTGCCAAGTACGAGATAGCCGCGAAGACGTTCTGGTGAACACCTTGACACAGCTTTCAGAATTTTGGCATCCTGGGGTTGCTACTCGTTCTCCGCATGTCCGACGAATAAAGTCAAGGATGACATTCATGCGATATTGGAATAGGAGGGTGTAGTTTTGGAGGTCCTGAGGCGAGAGTTGAGATGAGGGAACGGAGGGATGGTCAATCTGCAGCTTGGGGTGGTCACCATTGATGACATCCGTGAGCGGATAAAGCGAGAGGATGTATAACGCGAACGGTATGACGATTTGAACGTTGGTTTCGCGAGCCAGATTGAGCACGTGCAAGGGGTGGACATATGGGTAGGACTTGTTGTCAATGAGAGGGGATTTCACTGCCAGCTCAATCATTTCGTCGTGACCACGCAATGTGTTTGACCACGTATGCACGAGTTGGCGAATGGCCTGCGTTCGTAGGCGAGGAATGAAGTATTTTGTGGATAGGCGGAGGATGCCAGCAGTGTAAAGGAAATCATCCACAGTTCGATGAGAGGATCTGAGTAAAACTGGTCTCAAGCCCAAGCGATACGCAGTACTAGGAGAAGTTGAATACAACTTACGGTCCTGTACCATCGTACAACGCCTTGATCAAGTTACTTAGCTCGACAGCTTTATCGTACATACGTACGACCTGGCAGCCATCGAGACTTTCTGCGTCAGTGGGTGGTTGTGGCAGCTCAAACATTGACTTGAACACTTCAGAATGACGCGAAAGAAAGTCTCGATGCACCCTGAACGCGACACTGGAGTCCGCCGACAGCAAAATGATATTGCCATCGTCGAACCATGGGTCACCTCGCTTTTCTACAGAAAGCTGATCTGAGGCGACAGTAGACATGAAGCGGCAAGATTCCCTCTGGGTGAATTCTGGTGGAGGTTGCTGGACAAGTCACGGACGCGATGGTGATCGTGGTGGACGCGTGCAGAACTGGAGCGTAGCGCTTACACAGCTTGACTCTTGTCCATGACCATGTACAGCGACCTCAAGTCAGGGCCTGGCTAGCATCTATTATTTACTTGGATCTTCGTTCACATCACTCTCAGTTATGTCAAGAACACCTAGGACGCCCCGTTCAAGAACACCCTCACGAGTCGGTACGCCCGTACCAGGAGTAGCAACACCATCGAGACTAGCACCTCCCGTCCTACACCAAACACCTTCAGGAGCGTCCCTACGGATCGTCAGCCATGGTTCTGTGCCCACTTCTGGGTCTCAGACGCCCACTTCAGCTACCCCTCCCAGCAGACCAGGCGAAAGAGAGACCTTCACAGAGGGTATACTCGTTACAGAGCCTGATGCCGAAGTGGACACAATCGACGGTGTCCAGGGTACCGTTATTGGCCATGTGGAGAGTGCAGCTTCAGATGAAGAGGCAAAGCGTAATCTGAGGGAACACTTGAGGCGTACGTTGACGGAGCAGGATGCCACGGGCGGTACGTATATGAACCATTTCAGCCCTCCATCCGATGTTTCAATGCAAATGTAATATAGAAACGAGTCAACGTCCACCCAGATCCAGACAACAGTCTCTCGGTATGGGTGATCTACAGGCTACAGGTATGACTTGTATTTTACCAATTTGTGCCAACGTAATTGAGTGTGAACGTCGCGCTATTGTACCTAGTGACGGATACGTATGTTCCCCGCCAGTATTTTGTTCTAACAGAAGCAGGGAAGCCGGTATTCATCAGGTATAACTTTAAAATTGTTTTCTCTGAACTCTATACCTTCTGATACACCGTAGTCAGCAGCGAGATGAAGATGCTGATAACTTCACCTCCGTAATTGGACTAATGCAGGCTCTCATATCCGTCTTCCTCGACGATGGGGACAAGATACGGTGTATCAACGCCGGGAAATCTCGCATAACATTCTTACTACGCCCACCTCTTTACTATGCTTGTGTTTCGTCGTGGGGGGAACCCGAGTCTGTGGTGAGTACCGCCGTAAGTGAAGAGCGATGGACATACCTAAAGATATTGCATGGATGCAAAGCAAGACAAGATTCCATCTTGAATATCTGCATCTTCAAATACTGAGCGTCGTATCTGCGGAGCAACTCCGCCGTATGTTCGAACGACGTACAAACTTCGACCTCAGGAGATTGTTGAGCGGTACGCTGACCTCTCCTTGCCACTTCGTAGGAAACCCTCTGACCTGTTGAGGCTAGGTGCTGAGCCATTCCTATACTCGTTGCTTTCAAGGTTAGAATGGGATTTGGCAATGGCTACCTCTTCGTTGTATTGCCTCAAGCTAGAACCCAATCTGCGGAAGAATGTTGCAGACGTCCTTGTACCGACGGCTAAGATCAAGGTATGTCTCCCTGTACGAACTACACGAGGAAAGAAGGTGACTATTCCGAATAGGATATCCTGTATGTCATCCTAGTTGCGCAAGGGCGCGTCGTCACACTTGTCCGACCTAAAAAGCATTCAATCCATCCATCAGGTAGGTTCAGATCAGCCCTCGTTGTGCACAGTATTCCTAACGGAGATCCCAGACCTACATATCCTCATCAACACCGTTCACTCGCCCTCCATCCTCAACTCCTCCGCAGCCGCTTCATGGCTCCCCGTCTGCCTACCCAAGTTCAACCCATCCGCATTCGTCAATGCATACGTCACCTTCCTCCGACGAACATCTGACGAACAACCGCACCTACCGGGAACGCCTTCGTCCGAGAGGATTACTTCGGAACCTCCGGCTTCAGATACGGCGTCTGTAGCTTCGACAAGCCGTGAAGGTAGTATGTCCGGTCTACCCGTAGGCATTGGGGGTCCACCACAGCAAGTGGAAATTGGGTTAGTTTGTGTAAGCGGAGCCTCGGATTTTGAAGCCGTCCGTGCGTGGTGTGGCACCGTATCAGAGGTACTTTCTTACCGTCCCCCGTCATGTACATCTATTGATATACTCTCCATAGAAACTCGAGAAGGAAGGTTATTTGCAAGCAATGGTTGACTCCATCGTGAAGAAACGAACCGTCTACTCTGTATCGGACTTGAACATCCCTGGTCTGAGGCATTTCCTCTATAAGAGCCGAGCACATGTGCAAGTCACCATGCCGGAGTTTGACGAGCCATACCTCGACCCGAATGATAAACGACGGTATGTATCTTGCGCTAATTGAGTAACTGGGAGCGTGCTGTTGACTTTCCTTTCCTGTAGGCTGATCACGCTGTATCAAACACTCCATGATGCTATACATGCGAAATCTGGGCAAGAGGGTACGCTCAAACTTCAATATATCCGTACTGAACGGGAGAGCGTGATGGGTTGGGTGAGTTCGCGTTCAGCCTATCCTTGTTTTATGAGAGACTGGCACTTACCTTCTTCTTAGATCACCCAGCCCTTCGAGATGTACATAGCGTTGAGTCCGTTGCTCCCCAAGAGTGCTGCCGTGAATGCAGCCAACGGAATCTCGCGTTGGGTGCAGAAGGAAGAGAAGAGGCTGTTCCTCCGGGACGCACCCGTCTTCTGATGATACCCTATAGTGTATTTACTCCCTCACGCCGCTCGTATATCCCATCTGTATTCGTACGCTAAGTAGATACGTGTAGAACGTTGAGTATCCAGGGATCCCTGAGGAACTGTGAGGAAGTTTCAAGCCAGCGTCTTCTCGTCATCGTTACCGACAAATCTAGATTTCGATCGACGTGGGCGCTACCAGCTGGCAAGCCTGCTGGAATTTCGAGCTCTCGTGTCTTGAGCCTGAGACGGACTATAACGACCTACTCTAATAACCTACCCTCCTTCAATCCCTTCTACATGTCGGCGGTACTTGCTGCTCGCATAAGGGATGCTCTCCCCTTCCAAGTCCGGACATGGGTCAACAAGGCCCAGTTCCGACCTGTACCTCCCCCAAGAGGTAAAGCAATATTGTCCCTTCCTCCGATCCATACACTGTCGTTCTAAACTTCTCATGCGACCCTGTTACTGAAAATTGCAGCACGACTGAGAAATCCAAACGACTTCTTGAAGGCTATTGGACGAAAAGCCGAGACTAAAGTTCAAGCCGAGACTTGGGACGAGTTCTGGAAATTGGACGGGGAGGCACTGAAGAAGGCGGGTCTGTCGGTGCAAGATAGAAGGTGCGTTTGCTAAAGTCATATTGACCTGGCAAGATCGCTCATACCCGCTTGACTCGTTGTCCCTCATGATCGTGTTTATGAGATAGGTATATCCTGTGGTCAATGGAGAAATTCCATCAAGGGGAGAACCCAGAAGACTTTGCACATGAAGCTCAGCCGAAGAAGAAAATCAGGGGGTGAGTATTTTATGTCTTGACGGGTTTGTCGTGGCTATTGACACCTCATAAAGACGCGGACCCGCTGTGCAGAACGGGAAGAGGATACGTTCTCGAAGGCATCGGTAGACCCTCTCTGCCATGAATTTGGCTTTCCAACATCTAGTACCATGATGATTCCCATGTTTCGCATTATTTGCTTGCTTTTCTTCGTTCGATCAGGTCCTGATACAACTTAATGAGAATATGCTGGGTATACTATAGGCATTGCTCATCAATGTGCAGTGTGCTTCCAAGTAAAGCGAGCCATTGAAAGCTTAGCAGGACATCCGAGAAAGGAGCAACCAACTCCGAGTCAGCTTTGGTCGATTCTCTGTCTTTATCTACGTAGCACTGCGGGAGGCTTCTTTGTGTACCCAATGCCACACAATGATCTTCGCGGGAAATGCCCGAAGCCTGGAATGCTGAAATTGACCGATGGCCCAGGGCTACGGCTGTGGAATTGGCCGGAGTGATTGGCGTTGTCGCGACGCGTGTCACGTGATGCAATTAAACCGCGTGTAGCGCGTCGCAGACAATGACGCACTGCGCGCACTTTGCAAGGTCGACTTCGTTAATGGCTCATTAAGAGTGTACTCCGTTGTATTCCAGAAAGTCATCTGCGTGCCCCCCACACTCCCACATCGATGTCAATGTGAAGTCGCTCGGAGGGAGCCCAAACCATGCGCCCACGAGCGAATTGCTTGAACGCAGAGCAAGAGAGAGGACAATGGATGAGTGGAAGCTCAAGTAGCCCATTGTTGTGAGCTCCACGCCCTGGGGTATAGAGTGCACGTCTAGGAGAGTTAGAGACCCGACACGTTCCTGCGTCGTGTCATTAATATCGGTACGAAGGGGAGGGGGCGACCGGGGGGTGCTACCAAATTGGGACGACAACACAAAGCCCTGGTTACATGACCCCAAGCAGAGGGACCCATTGTCTGCAGTTGTAGGTCATCGTGAAGAGAAGGGGCAGATGGGATCGATGAGGGGCAGCGCGCGGGATGGAATGGATCTGTGTTCTGGAAGACGACAAAGGCGAGCAGGAGTGCCCGAGAGGGAAGGTGACGCAGAGCACTCGACGGGCACTTGGGAGAAACGGGCGACCTCGTGTGGGGCATGCGGCAGATAGCCCGGATCAGATGCGCGCAGCCTCGGGTGCTGCAGGAGCGCGTCGCGGATGCGTGGGACACTTGCCCTTTCATACGCGAAGTCATGGTCGTCGGAGCTCTCTCAAGGCGGGCGTGGGACACTTGTGTG
>MU275266.1:87754-99621 GCA_022160315.1 Panus rudis PR-1116 ss-1
GATCAGATGCGCGCAGCCTCGGGTGCTGCAGGAGGGGGGGGGGGGGTCGTGGGACACTTGCCCTCTCATACGCGAAGAGATGGCATTCAAAGCTCTCTCAAGGCGGGCGTGGGACACTTGTGTGAAAGGCTCGGTGCACCAATTCGGCAGGTGCGCGGTTTTGACAGTGTCAAAGGACAAAAGCATGGTGCCTTTGCTCTGTTCCTCAGCTACGACCATGTCCCTATATAAGGATCCCCAAATGTGCCTCTACCGACCAGCACCCGCCCCCCACTCCCAGAGCCTCTCCCCTGCATCCCCTGCACTCCTCCCCCTATACAATGGACTCCCAATTCCTCTTCTACTCGAACAAGGACACCTCCCTCTTTGAGTCTTCCGACAGTGATTCCGACTACGCCGGTTCCACCGCCCACAGCTTCCCCGACTTTGACTTCGCCTCCGCCTTTGCACCTACTACCACCATGTTCGGTCAAGACGATCTCTACAACGAGGGTCCCTATGCCGATATGTCAGTATGCCTTGTCTCACCGAGCTCACCATGTATCTGACTTTCCCTTCCAGGACCCAATGGGATAGTGGATACGTTCCCCCATCTCACTCTCAGCAACAGACCATTGATCCCTCCATGTTGGCACCCGAACCATACTTCGCCACTGAAGAGGCATACTCTCCCCCATCCCCATCCCCCGCACCGTCCCCTGCTCCATCCGAGTACGAGCCCTCTGGCATCACCCATCCCGCTGCTAAAGGGGTGTACGATGTGTATGACTCCGACTCCAACTGTGATTCAGACGACGACGACGCCGAGGGGGACAGCGACGACGATTCGGGCGAGTTCAGACCTTCCCCCTCCCCTGCCCCCCGTTCTGCCCGCCTCCCGCCTCTTTCACAGAGGAGCTCTTACCGCAACGCCTATAACAACATCCGTCGATCAAACTCTGCGGCTTCTTCCTCTCGCTCCTCGAGCATCTCTCGCTCCTCTTCCCCTGCCAACCCTTCCTCCCCTCGCTACCGCACTACTCACCCAAGACACGTCCAATTCGGGCGCGACGTCAATGTTGAAGCTCTTATGCGCCAAGTGCGCGACTGGCAATGCCCTCACCCTAACTGCCTCTACGTTCAGAAGAACGGGCGCAAGCCTGACTTTAGACGCCATGTGCAGACGCACCTCCGTAACAACAATGACCCTACCTGGATCTGCTGCGGCAAGCCTGTTGGTCCCAACGATCCTCGATGGGACAGTGCTCGGGAGTGGAACGGTTATAGGATGTTTGGTGGTTGCTGGCAGACCTTCAGCCGCAGGGACGCGTTGAAGAGGCATTTGAAGAACGCGAACAACTCCTGCATTGGAGAGATGGATGGCCATTGGATGCCCAAGCACTGCAGGAAGTAAACTTTTCTACCACATCTTCTACGCTCACGACCATACAACGAATTGTGAGTATCTCGCATCTTCATCTCTCGTACTTCGGATACTTACTTGCTTCCTCCTTCAGTCACGACTCAATTGTAGCCACAAGTTTCCTCTCATCTCTCGACACATCTCTATTCTCCTCTCTCACCTATCGTGTATCGTGTATCGGCTTTCGTCTCTCATCTGGTTTCTAGCTTTCATCTTCTATTGCTTTACCTTGCTTTACTTAACTTCTGTGTGCGGCTTTCGACACCTCTTGCATTTCACTTCTCTTCGTCTGTTGTTTTCTTAGTTTTCTCTGTATCTCTTTCTGCTTTGATAGCATTGTAATATTAGGAACGGACAATTGCATTGGTCTTGTTCTCGATACCTGCCTAGGTGTGAATGAGCGAACACTCATTTTCGGGGGTACTCCAGTTGCTTTCCTTCGACCATCCCTGAGTGTCTAGAGCACTGACCTCGCCAATGACCCCGAGCTATCCAGACCCTGTATTCGCATCTGTCAATGACCCCACACGATTAAACACAGCCCTGCAAATCGAAAGTACCTAACTTGACGGCTAGCAGTGTTCCACACACATACCAAGGCGATATTACGTCTAGCGTTCCGTCTCGTGAGAGGTGACCATTGACAGCTTTGACGCGTTCTTGACCGGGTACTAGGGCCCCTAACCTTATTCTCGCCACCGGGCTTCGGGCCTTGCCACTTGTTGCCGCTCTGGGTGGCGCGTTGTTCTTGACCGAGACAAGAGGACAATGGGACCTGGGGTCATTGAGAGCTTACTTGATCCATTGTTATCCATAAAGCGTAGGTGTGCACGGTGTTACGGTACGGAATTTTCCACCTCGGAGGGGGCATTTGACGGTCATACGACACACTGCGGCACGGAAGTAGTGAGATAGTGAGATTTGACCTGATAGATGAACCCTGCATACGGACCGTTCACCACTTGCGAGGGTTTCGTAGAAGGCACTATAGAGAACGACGGATTAGTCGCTCGAGGAGGTCGTTGCCATTGTCGCATTGTGAGCGGCTGCCATTGTCCGCCATTCCTGGATATAGCGCGTAAGTAATTTAAATCTAGATCCCCCTAGATCTGTATCGGGGCTACCAAAATCTTGATCTGTCTTGTGAAGGGTGAAGCTTTGACGAAGTTCACCGGTGAAGGCTGGTGAAAGAAACTTGGATCTCGACAACGGGTTGAGCAGGATCACCTAGGATCACCCCAAGGTGGCGACAATTTTTCTTCCAGAAAGCAAAGTACATGAGGATGCAAAACATTCCAGAGCATACTGCCGTTTTGGGTGAGCAATAACCCAAAAGACAAAGGCGCATGTATCCTATATCGTTACGAATTGGGGTCCCGGCAAGTGGTGTGTAGAGTGTGCTTCTTTAGGCAGCATCCTCTGATAACAGGACGTACTCTCTTTGAGACTCTCCAAACTTTATCACTGCAAGGCGATTGTCAGATAGAGGGAACAATGCAAAAGTCGACGAACAGACCGTCAATAGTCTGCCTCAAGGGGAAGAAATGGAAAACAACACGCACCATCGCTCAGTTTCAGCTCGAAGTATCTTGAGGTGGGTATTTGTTCGCCATTAACATGAGTGCCATTGGTGGATTCGAGGTCGATGATGAAGGGCCTGAAGTTTCAGATCTAGCGTGAAGAAGTGCGTCGTCAAGGAGAAAACATTGTTTGCTTACTTCACTACCGCTTTCACATCACCGAACTCATTCTTCTCGTTGACTTGCCGAACTGTTAGGCACCGGGTGAGTAACCGGTTTCTCTTTCTTGTCGTCGAAATAACAGGGACCCACATTGAATAACTGCGTGTTGTTTGGAGCATGAAGGGTGGTCGAGAACCACATCTACGACCGCTCTGTCTCGACCGAACAGGTACGCGCTCTGGCGGTAAATATGCAAAAGGTCTGGATGCGTGCGTTGTATTGAGGTTGATGAGGCATGACAGCTCTAGTGATTCCACTCACCAACTTGCTCGGATCCTTTAAAGACATACAGTCTCCATCCAGTGGACGGTTTCCGCGCTTCCGGAGGTTCGTGGTATTTCAAGACAGTACTCGTCCCGTCCGCATGCTTGACTTTCTTCGTCTCGGCCGCCAGAAGGCCAGAAGGTGCAAAGTTCGGTTTGGCTTTATCTTCCGGACTTTTGGACCGTGCTTTCGATCCTGCGCGCGACGGTGATCGAGGTTTAGAGGAACGACGTCTGGGGGAAGCAGACCGGCGAGACGATCCACCGCGTTCATCTCTCCTCTTCCGATCATCGTAGTCGGCATCGCGGTCTCGTCCAGAGGACTTATATCCTCTGCTGCTCCCCTCCCTCACATCGTCCTCCCTGTCCCTGCGACGATCGCGACTGCGGTCTCTGTATTTCCTGTCGGAGTATCCATCGTCTCTTCTGCTGCGGTCTTCGCGATCACTTCGTCGACGTGATTCTTCGTAGTCACGGTCCCTGTCGCGTCTGTGACCGTCTCGGTCTCTGTCATAGTAATCGGGACGAGCTGAACGACGCGGGGAGCGGTCTTCTCGTACCATTTCAACGCTAAGTTTGGTCAGGTTTGTTCAGTAACGATGTACTGCACGCAACGTTTCTGGAGATAGGTAAGCAGATCCGGCAAACCACAAAAGCGCAATGCACTGAATGCAAACTTCGTGGTCGAGAGCAGAGGAGACGAACTTGGCTATGACAGCTTGAGAACACTGAACGGCACATTCGGTAGTCCATTCCCACGATCTGGGTGTAGTCACGTGATTGCTTTTCAGTCAAACTCAGGCTTCTGCTTTTAGTTTCAGACACCCAGCAACGACCACTTTCTGAAGAGACGTGGCCATCGTGGATCTGAGCGTATCTGAGAAGGTATACAGAGAATCTGAGTGGAATTCGAGCCATATTGCATTGCTGAGCTAGCTGAAGACCATTGCTTGCCTCTCAGACTCACGAAAGATTCACTTGAACTCATCCAATGAGCGTTGTGGATAACTGACCTTTTTTCATGCATTCCCCACCTGATACGATGTATAATTCGCGAGGAGAGCGCAGACTACAAAGCGATGCCCACCACTGAACCTGCCATATTGGGATGCGGAGAGAGTATGGGACGATCGTAAATGCATTTTAGCGAGAGCCAATGAGAGGGCGTAGAGCGTGACAGCAACTCACCTCCCACCCTGCTCTATTCCAGCTGCAGCACACTCTATAGGGAAGCCATGTCCTCAAGCACCCGCGACGTGTATTTTGTTATCGGAGGCAGTGGTT
Organism: Panus rudis PR-1116 ss-1; assembly: GCA_022160315.1. Lineage (NCBI taxonomy): Eukaryota > Fungi > Basidiomycota > Agaricomycetes > Polyporales > Panaceae > Panus > Panus rudis. Next base: position 92,446 of record MU275266.1, read on the forward strand.
TTCTGGGCAGACATATCGTCGAGGCCCTCCTCGCGCGCGGTGATATTGTCTCGGTCTTTGACATCGTGCAGAGGTATCATGATGTTCCCTTTTACTCTGGAGACATCAGCGAGGAAGAGCAAGTCGCTGACGCTCTGAGGAAGGTGCGCTTGCGTGCTTCATGTATCCCAAAACGATAAGCTGACATATTGTCTTTTCTCTTAGAGCGGCGCGACGTGTATCATCCACACCGCGTCTCCCCCTCACGGTTTGGAAGACCCTGCGCTGTACTGGAAGGTCAATGTGGATGGTACCACCGCTGTCATCTCTGCTGCGCGTGCTGTAGGCGTCAGGAAGCTTGTCTACACCAGCTCGGCCGGTGTGGTCTTCAATGGACGAGACCACATCAACGTCGATGAACGTGTCCCCTATCCCGAGAAGGCTATGGACGCGTACAACGAATCAAAAGCGAAGGCAGAGTCTCTCGTCCTCGAGGCCAACGACCCTAATGGTCTGCTTACTGTTGCGTTGAGGCCTGCTGGGATTTTCGGGTGCGTAGACATCGACTTTTGGCTGCTTTGATTACGGCTAAAACGGACAACATCGTTCTATAGCCCCGGAGACCGACAGCTCATGACCGGTCTCATGGAAGTTTATGCTAGCAACAGGACACATTTCCAGATCGGCGACAACAACAACTTGTTCGACTGGACCTACGTCGGAAACGTTGCACACGCGCATCTCCTTGCCGCCGACAAACTCAGCCTGGAACCCCCATCCGAAAAAGAACTCCTCCGCCGCAAGGAGAACATCAAGAGTTCCCCGCTTCCCTTCGTACAGGCTACCACCGGCTCACGGCGCATTCCTACATCTGAGGCTCGACCCTTGGGTCCCTATGTTGTCCCTCCTCCTGACGCCGAGAAAATCGAAAGTAGATGGAAGGACCCTGACTATAAGCCTGTGCAGCGTCCCTTGAAGCGTAGTCGCTTCGACCAGTTCTCGGAGAACTCTCTTGAGCGTGGTGACTGTCCTCTTACCATCGCCGGTCAAGCCTTCTTCGTCACCAACGGCGAGCCCATCTACTTCTGGGATGTGCCTCGTATCGTTTGGTCGAGGCTTGACCAGATCAATGGCGAACAGAGGACAAAGAGGAAGCGTATCGTCTTGGGAAGGACCCTCGGCTTTGCGTTGGCTAGCGCTGCGGAGTGGTGGGGTTGGTTGGTTGGAAAACAACCTACCTTCACCAGGTTCCGAATCACGTTCACGTGTGCTTCTCGTTGGTACAATATCGAGAAGGCACGGAGACTGCTGGGGTATGAACCTATCGTCGGCATGCAAGAGGGTATTGACCGGACGATTGAGGTATGTCTCCCTCGCTGTCATTAAACTGCCGCTGGTTACTCATCATGTCGCTTTTCAGTGGTTCGTCTCGCAACAGCAGGCATCGAAGGCGTAAAACATTACACAAGTAGCCTATGGTCTCTTAATGCTCGAGCTCGAGTTTGTGCACGATACCCTACTATTGCCTTGGGACATATGCTGTTGTACCACGCTTCCCTCACGTACTTTACTAAGTTTCTGTGGTTATTGGATTATCTGAACTTCCGTTACATGCAGATATGGGTCCGTAAGAACTTGTTTAGTGTTCTCCTCTGGCCGACACGGCCCAGTGCCCACAAGTCGGGGGCTTCCCGCCCAGTTAGGATATGACGGCTATGCCACGGGCGGTTTCCACCCGTCGGTCATGGTTCTGTTTATAAGAAGCGGTCATCTGGCCAGGTGCATATACCCAGGTTCTCTTTCTCGCTCATCACTGCAACACACAAGACATCGATATTGTCAATTATCCACCATGGTAAAAGTCACTCTCAACGGTACCGTTCTTGCAGAGTCGGATAAGACCGTCGTAGTCGAGAACAACCATTACTTCCCGCCTGACAGTGTTAAGAAGGATCTTTTCTCGAACTCCTCAACTAGGTATGTAACAAGGTCGACGCGTTTGAATGGTATTGCTAATTTTCGCCATTGTAGCACTGTATGCCCTTGGAAAGGGTAGGTGAAACGTCACTTACACTGTCGGAATCTCGCTCAAAGCGGTCGATATATGCGCATATAGCACGGCATCATACTACAACGCTTCAGTAGACGGAAACAAAGTCAAGGACATTGCTTGGTATGTGGTATTCACCGCGTTCCGTCGCATACAACATAGTTTACGCCACAATCCCGCCAGGTATTACCCCGAGCCCAAGTCAGCTGCAAGCCAGATCAAGGATTACGTCGCTTTCTACAAGGTATGTCTCGACGTGTGCTAGGGGATATGCTCTCATTATATCAAACCCAAGAATAAAGTTGCCATTGAAGTCTAGGCGGAAGCTAGATGGATTGTTGAAGACTTGGAATAGCCTGGAGCATTGTAACTTGTAACATAAGTTGATCCGTGTATGTAGCCGGTGGTGTACCGTGGTTGATAGCTATTTTTGTTGACGACGCGTTAGCTTGGAGCGTTTCGTACGACTCGCCGACGCGTTAGAGGTCGAGGAGGCCGTACGGTATAACGAGGGTATAACTTGGTTTTGAGCACGTTAGAAGAGCGTCATGGCCAAGCGCCTTCCCCAATGAGGTTATACGGAAGCGGCCGGCAGCCCCACCCGCGTCCACCACTGTATAACTCGACCAGCTCGATATTCGCTACTGAACATCGCACGACACTTCGACCTACGGTCATCTATTGACCACCCCGCTGTCAGGCAGCTGGGAGATGTCGAATTCGAGCAAGAACAGTATTATCGGTAAGCACACTCTCAATGAAAGTAAATTGATCGCCATCCTCAAAAGTTTCTTGCTACTTTACCGGACTGTTCCTACCTCTCCCTCCAGCTGGCGCGGGGTGTGGTCTTGTCGCGAGCGTTGCAACGTGTCCGTTGGATGTCATCAAGACCAAGTTGCAAGCCCAGCAGGCCGCACATAACCAGAAGGGTTATCAGGGTATCTTCGGTGAGGAGGTTTTCGTCAAACCGGTGAAAAATCGTGCACGGTCGGGCTCAACGTACGTGTTCTTCTAAAACATTTCATGTTGTTCCAGCTACCGTACGAACGATCATCAAGTATGACGGCCTCCGTGGCTTGTATCGCGGTCTTGGTCCGACCATCCTAGGCTACCTTCCCACATGGGCTATCTATTTCACCGTATACGACGGAATCAAGAATCATTTTGGAACGCAACCGGTTGCAGACGTTAAACATCGAATATATCCCGCTGCTCAGGTAAAGGGATACCAACCTGTTGTTCGCGAACATCCATGGACACTACACATATGCTCTGCTATGGTCGCTGGTGCAACGAGTACACTTTGTACGAACCCTCTATGGGTCATCAAAACACGCTTCATGGTATGTCGCTTCCCCCTTGGCACCTTTGAATGTCTTTTGATTGTCCCTCTGGTCACTAGACCCAGTCACGCGAGGAACGCAGATACAAGCATACCCTTGATGCGGCTCTGACTATTTATCGCTCCGAAGGAGGACGAGCTTTCTTCCGTGGTCTATTCCCAAGCCTTCTAGGAATTCTGCATGTGGCAGTTCAATTCCCTCTGTACGAACAACTCAAAGCGTGGCGACGTACGTCTCCATTCAACTCTCAAATCTTTATGAAATCTTCATTTGACCAAACTGACCCGTGCACATAGGACGGCGTGAGCACAAGGAAGATCTCTCTGTTCCGAGCATACTTCTATGCTCTTCATTATCGAAGATGACAGCCTCGATAGCGACATACCCCCACGAAGTAGTTCGAACCCGATTACAAACATTGCGAATATCAAGACATACGCCGGAAGGTCAACCCAGACCCCCAACGGGTATCATCTACACTGTCAAAACCATGGTCGCGAATGAGGGCTGGAGGACGTTGTACAGAGGACTATCGGTGAACCTCATGCGTACAGTGCCCAATAGTGCGGTGACGCTTCTGACGTAAGTTGAACCGTTACCCTTCCTCTTGTTTCATATACTCTAAACCGGCATGAATGGGCCTCTTCGTATTGGTATTGACCGCTTTTCCATGTTTTCCTTCTAGGTACGAGATGATTATGAGATTCCTCAATTCGCGACCGCCTTCATGACACGATTCTTCGTCGACCGTTACCTCCCACTACCTCCCCGTGCCACCACCACACCTTCATTCCTCGGACGACGGGTTCCGGAGTACTGCCCCAGCGTGACTCCTTGTTTCGGCTCTGGGTTGAACCCACACAACACTCATTCCTTTCATTCCCACCGCGTCGTGAGTTCTTTGCTGCTGCTGTCCAGCTCTAGAGTCTGAGGAGGACGCAAGTACTACTGTATTGTATGTTCATTAGATACTGATATACTGCTGTCATTTGATTTTCTTTTTGTGTTATATCCCCTTCTTCTCTCCCAGGCCTCAATATCACTGTGCATTGCTTTCATCATCCTCGGAGAACTCGGTGCTGATTGGATTTACATGCTTCAGAGCTGTATAGCTTCGACGCCGGTGTAAGTCCTTTGCAATATGCGGTGTACTCCTCCCGAATCCTGATAGACAGATACGGATGCGGAGATTGGTATCATCATGAAGGGGTTGTTCAGCTGCCATTCTTGTGACGGCTATGCCTCTCCGTTCATGATGAACTGTCAACCCAAGGCTTGCCCTACGTATACTACTCGTGAGCGTGCCTCACCGTCGCCGACTACAAACGGACCCGTTATCTCATGCAGTAGCTTAAGAACCCATGCAGACGCAATCGACGGTATAATTTGGCGGGACCCTCGGACCAACGCGTATGTATGTCATTGCTCGCATGAGCAGAGGTCTCAGAGCTATGACGTCGTGCAGCAGTCATCGTCCTAGCACATAACAAGCACATAAGACATAGATTGAACGGCGTACCTTTGCCTTTCTAGTCAAACTCAGGTAAACGACCGGATATTCTCCAGTATACGTAGTAGCACGTACTATGAGATCATTACATTTCACAATACGAGGATCAACCGTGCCTCGATGTCATCGCAGCGTCATCGGACGTAGTACGTCGAACGGAGTATTCTTCAACTTACACCGAGAGGCTATAGCGTCATGTTACCGGAATAGCTATAGTATAATGAACGCGGCTACAGTTGACGGCATACCGAGGATAGATGAACTTGAGTCCCTTGGAAGATTCGAAGGAGACAATGAGCAGAGTAAGAGTAAACGTACGTGAAGATTGTATCCAATTCGAATAGTGAGCAAATGAATCGGAAGCTGGAATATTGAGTGGGATTCAGAATTTGGGACAATATGAGGAGGGAAAGGAGAGACCGGACGCTTTGCATGAATCGCACCGGAGGATATTCGAGAAGCTAGCGCATACCTTTGAGAGGGAAGCCCTTTGGAGAATGGAGGTTTGAAGAATTCGAACAGACAGTACGTACTAACCTTCTAATTAGCGATGTAAGCTCTCGCCCATCCATCTCCCGGCCAAACGAAAGCTCTCACTCTCACAGCACACAGAACGCAAAGATCATCGAGCATGAACGACTATTATTTTTTGACGAGATACAAGCAAAGGCCAAGAACGCAACTGTTGATTGGTATACGGTATCGGTATGATAAAAAACACTTCAGTTCAAACGTTCGACGTATCGATGCCCAATTGCAACTTGAATCACAAAAGACGAAAAAAAATGAGAAAATTGGGAAGAGTAAGACACTACAGTACGTACAATCGTCAACTGTCAACTGAGATATATATATCTTGCAACTAAACATCGCGAGATGAGGAATGAGAGATGAGAAATGAGAGAAGATGGGGGGTTCGAAAATGAATTTTGGAAAAGAGTGTGAGCTTGTCCATGGACCATCATACTTGTCTACGTCACGATAAGTAAAAGTAACCGCACTTTCCATAATCCGGGTACAAGCTTCAGGCAAGTATAACGACATGAACATAGTTGGATCTTTGGGGGCTGCCGGACGTGGCCGTGTCTGTGTGGGAGTGGGAGTGGGGGTACTGGTGGGAGAGGAAGGTGAGGGGTTTTTTTAGGTTGTTACCGGAACAAAAGGGGATTTCGGTAGAGTCCCAAACCTAAGCTGAGACTGCCAGACGAGAGACGGGAGGATGGGGAAGAGGGGAGAAAAAATAAGAATATATAGAATGCGATTTTCAACTTCAGCTTCGCGCAACTTCGCGTCGCGTCGCGTCGTGGGTGGTCGGCTGGACTGGACAGGAGGGTGAGGGACGAAATAGGGGCATCGGGGACCATGAACCATAGACCATAGACCACAAACCAGGAATATGGACCATAGACGAGGAGGACCAGGATATGGATATGGCCTAGGGGCGGTTGTTGTCGTCGTAGCGTGCCTTTTTCCCAGCTATCAGCTATTCCTGGACACTTCGTAGTCCAGGTCTCACTTGAGAAATTCCCCAACGGCAAATGCCGCAGCAGTCTGAACAACCTGCCTTCTATGGGAACTAGCACGTGACTGGCCCTTCGTTCCTTGAAAAGGGCAAATTGTTTTGAATGAACGAACTTTGAACGAACTGTCAACATGTCATTGAGGACAAGCGGTCGTACTGTATCTTGCTGTACAGCAAGATGATCTAGGGCCTGGGCTCGACCTGATTCATTCGCATTTAACCTTGTCAGGATGATGCTATGGTCTCTATCTGCAGTATATAAGGGCTGCATGCGTTGCTTGCTCTCTCCCGTGCCCCCCGCTTCACTCCTCTGTCCCCCACATGCTTCGACCCCCACCCACCCGCAAAATCTCATTTTCTGCCCACACTTTTCTGCCGGCCATGCCAGTGGTCCCACGGTAAGCCAGTTTCAATGATCCTGGTAAGTTGTTTGGAGTAATGCCCTATGCATTTTCGATAGAAGATAGGTTTTCACTCATCTCAGGCATGGTGTAGTCATTTCAGCATCTCCATAGTGTAGTCGTATCAGCAGTACTGTCATTTGTTTGTATGTAGTTCTGAGATCTAATTGCAATGAATTTGTTTCGCCTAGTATTTCGTGTGCTCAAGCCAAGTGAAAAAGGGCAAATTCAGCTACAGAAGTTTATGCGTTGAGTCTGCACACATGAGGAGTCGTGTATTACACCAGGTTGACACAAGGTCAATCAATCCTACGTCGTCATTGGCAAATAACACAGTAGTACTTTCATACTTACCTTCTCTTCATGCATCG
>MU275267.1:0-29452 GCA_022160315.1 Panus rudis PR-1116 ss-1
AGGTGCGTTCAACCTCATTCAGACGTAGGGATTCCACATTTAGTATACATCTTTTCTCGATACAAAACTTAGGTGGAACCAAGTTGGCGGTGTAGTGATTGCTTAGAGGCCGATGCCAAACACTTGCAAATTAACTCTTTGGCTGTGTTTATTTGGCGTACCGTCGAGTCGGACGGCAACCTATACGGTATACTGGAGATGCCTGCCTCCTTCACATTTGCATTCTATGGCCTCTCACACGAGCTGACTCAGCACTCAACTCGCAATGCGATGGAGGCCCCAGACATTGCCCCAGACATTGACGTGTGCGTTGGCCTTCCATTCCAACAGGTGGCGTACGTTCAGTGGTGTCCGCCACCGTGACTTCGACCATATTTCACAGTACAGCAAGCTCTAATTTGGCGATAACGTCAAAGCTGTTGAGATATATATTGACTTGATGAATACACGCTCCTCTTTTGCTTTGTGCGAACCGAATAGAAGTTTCACGCGACCCAAGTCGCGTCGGGTTCAACCATCAGTGGTTTGAACGTTAACCATTTCATTCTCCAGCAATCATCACGTCGCGGTAGGCCACAGTGGTATAAAACCCACCACAGTCTGATCTCCCTTTTTTATGGTTTCTAGCAAGATGTCTCAGTATCACTCCCATGGTTCAACCCCGCCAAACCTCGACAATATCTCTACAATAGACAGCATACCCTCTTTCCTTCATCAGCTGCAGTCTCCCCAGTCCGATTTTGATCTCCAAAAAGAGGTTGAGGCTTTGGCTGACTTTACATCCCAGCTGCTCCTAATGTTTATAGACGTCGGCGACAGCATCAACAAGATCATATGGCGCCCTGGCACGTCCCCAGACCTCGCAGACAAGTTGGAGCGGGTCCAAGGCCAGTGGCGTAACAACACATCGGTATGAAAGAGCGAGGTCGGTTGATTACCCCTCTATATTAATGTTTGCCACTGTTCGCAGTGGCTAGGCGAGCTCATCCGTTACTCGGGAACCGTTGCGGATTACGGGGTTGCAACTTGTGCCGGTAAGCGCTTGGTTCTAATACTTTCCAGCCATTTGCAGATCAACTGAAGTGGTGCATTCTCAAAGAATTCTTGGATACTATCCTTCCATGGCTAGGCTCCGACGGTGTTGGGCTACCATTTTTGAGGGAGATGGTTAATGATTTCAACTCCGTAAGTGCCCTGTTGTCATCCCTCTCGCGTCGCTTTCGACAAGTAATGGACATACGTCATTCCACATACGCTGTCGTAAACAAGAAACAAGAATACAACCTCCGCATCGCCGAGGAGATGTCTCAGAAGTTCTTGGGTTTGAGGAGAGATGTTGAGACCTACATCCTTGACATGGAAACCATCCTCCACGGGTATGATGTCGAAGGAGCTGAAAGGCGTATCAAAGAACTAGATGACGACATCAAGATCCTCTTGGACGAACTGGATAGGTGAGCATCCATTATACTGACGGTATGAAAAGGGCACAACTCAGGACTATTTGTTTTTGCAGTATACATCAACAGGTGTGAAACATTACACTGTCTGTTTGTATATTGACTAGTGACTGATCTCCGCTCTGGTAGGTCGTGGAGGTCTCCAAACAACTAGATATTGTCATTGCCGCGACAAGCATCTCAGGAATCTTTGGCTTCCTAGCACCTGTTTGGTGGATTGCCACTGCGGCAAGTATGGCCTTTGCAGTGCTCCGACAATTCCATCTCTTTACTCATTAACTTATACTCGTCAGATCGGCGCGGCGACGATTCCGCAGTTGAAAGCTCAGCTTTCCGCATTGCAATCTCAGGAGAACGGTAAGCTCCGCAACACATTTGGTTCCGGTTTCCTTGAGCTCACACCTTCCTCCGCTCCTCCAGAGAAGACGTCGCTGAAGAGAACTAAGGAAGTAGAGCGGGCTCGTCTGCAAGCTGACATCGAAACCATCTCGCTACTTCGAACCACTCTCCAGGAGAGTGACCCGACATTCAAGACCCTCATCACTCAGTCAGGTGCCTTCGGCGCGGTCTGGGCTGCAGTGAGTCTTGTCAGCTATAGCGCACCACACATGCAAATTGAGCACGGATGGTTATAGATTAGAGCCGATACTCAAGCTTTGATGGAGAAGCTGGAACTAGTGGGGGACACGGAATCGTGGGCCGTAAGTCCATTCTCAAAAGCTTCTCTGTCGTATCAATTCGCAATATCGCTAATGTATTCATTCTTAGTTGTTCAAGAAACGGGTGGAGACTGCGGCAGAGCTATATCGCAAACTCAAAACCGCACTGGAAACATATCGGAACCAAGTACAAGGACGTCCTTCCTTGGTCGCTGCTCTTGAGAAGTGTAACAAAGAGACTTCACCTTCTCCGGCAACCTGCGCTCCTTAACTCTCCCAGAGTCTGCAGAGTTGTTGTTGTGATCTATGCCTGCCAGTTTGATATCAATCCATAACGCTTGCGAAGTCAGAAGAGCAATCAATTTGGAGTTCGCTTGCTTGCAACTTTGTATGGCCGTCGATACAAGTGCAAGCGTGCAGATGCCTCTGACAGTGAGTCTCAATGCAACTGCCCGCCAGAGTCCAGATTGTAGAGGCGAATCCGAACGATGAAGGTGTATCTTGGATCGAGACTGCCTCCTTGAAACCCATATGCCTAGGTCGACGGAGCCGCACCACTATACGAAGACGTACATAGATTGAATATTCTGTAAGTAAAACCACAATATCGAGAAAGCTACGGGTATGCATACGTGATTTGGCCAAGTTCTTCCGCAATCATCGTCCCCGGCGGCCGGCCAAGGTTCAAGTTGGTCCCGGCTGCCGTGAACGTGTTATAATAAGGTCTGCGGATACTGAACCAGACTGTTACTGAATACGTTCCGAGTCGCAGCTGCAGCTTGAGATTGTCTATCGCCCGCTGCCAGTGGCAGATCACTCGCGAACCTCAATGACCTTCCGGATCATTGTCACCAAAGCGCAACGATAATGTAGGATTGTCACACTCAATGACCCGGCAAAAATCGAATACAATTGGGTAGATGCAGATACTGTTAATGGTGCATATGATCAAGTCAAAGGCAGCAGCATCAAGGGATCTTCGCAGTGAGCAACGGATGTTCTTACTCCACAGCAGGGCGGACTTCCGGGAGAAGTGCGATTTGATATTGTGTGAAGGCATCACCCAATTCCATGTATATCATCTCAGCAAGGGCGGTAAGACGTCCCATTGTTAACTGAATCAGAGCCAGAGTATAACTCGGTCAGCAATGTCAACACATAAGACTCAAAAGGTATAATCTGCGCTCACTGTCCAAGAGGGACGGCCAGGGACATCAACTTCGCTGAGCTGCTTTTGAACGCTATTGAGATCTGCTCGTATCTGACAGTAGTTTCAACATAGAAAAATTTAGGCTGAGAATACGGGACGTACACCTGTGTAGAAGTGGACGAGAGCGTGAAATCCGTTGGTAAGGGCTAAAAGTTTGGTCTTGACATCTTCAAGGCATGGCACAACCTCTGCAACAAGGGTTCTCATGAAATGTGTCTGATCGAGGCCGCCAGTGATAATGATTGAATTCCACAGTTTTTGTGAGAATTGGTAGTCCTGTAAAACAATGTCAAACTCCCGAGACCATACGGTGGTGATTGCCTCGTCATGTTCAATGTTCTGAGAATGACAATGATAAGTTATGAGTTCGCATATAAATCCAATCGAGCCTGAGACTGCGTACTCCGAGAAATAGATCGAGCTTTGCACTTTTTGTCTCGGTAGTGGTGTCCTCACATTGAAGGAATAAGACAAGAGAACCGGTCAAATCTTGCAGGCAGCAGTAAGCAAGATGAGCCAATTGTCAAGCTACATAGAGAAGAAAGATAGCACACCGTTACAATGACGTGCAGCAGCAGCCACAATCTGACGAGAGTCGGAGAGTAGCTCAGTGTACTTCCGCTATACAGTCAGATTCTGTCGCACCAGGAAACTACTAGTAGATACCTCACCTTCGACTTCGTGTTGAACCAACTGCTCGCGAGGTCGGAGAGCTGATCAAGAATACTTTGAGGGGGATCCATGGCATAATCTGCTATCTACTGAAGATGGTCACCAATTGACCAGATAGAAAAAATACCGTGTTTCCTTGCCTGCCTCAATAAAGGATTGAGTTTGCGTATTGCCTTTTCGGCATCTAGAATGCGCTGAGGGAACCCAGCAAATTCTGCGCTGACCCCGACGCTGTGTGACATGACGCGAGAGATTATATGGATCAAACGGTCGTACGTGGTGTATCCAACTCACGGTCGGAAATGAACCTTTAGGAAGCTTTGGGAGGGGGAGGTTTTATTGAGGTACTTGACAATGACGTCGAAGCAGCTGCATATCTAATGATGGTCTCCGTGATCGCTCGGCCAGTCAAACAAGCTCATACTCACCTTCTATTCGTCCATTGCAAGCCCCGCTCCTACGGATTATGCGGCTATCAGAGTAGGGCTCACTATATTTCAGCTTCTTTCAGGTTTCAATGAGCTTGAACATCTATATCTCCCAATATGTTTGTAAGGCTCTCCAGTTGCAGTTCTGATGTTTCGTTCCAGTCGTCATCCGCACAGGGTCCTGATGAGACCACGATCTCGCGTCAACGGGAAAGCCCAGTAACCAAAATGAATTGGGGAGAAGAAATCGATTGCCCTCTCCGTCCGGTCTATGATCATCTGATCATGTCGTGTGTCGATACAATCCCTGGGTACGTACTGTGAACCCCCTTTGCATCAGCCATTTCAGGAACTAGACGCATTAGTTTGGTGTTTGCTCGCAGGAAACGGAGTATACATGATCGGACCCAGGTACATACCACAAACATTGCGTGCAGAATGGAGCAAGCTTGAAGCAGTCGCCGTCTCGTGCTCTACCTCGTGGCGAGGTAATTCGCCCCCCTCTTGGACAGAGTCAATAGGAAGATTCCTTCGTCTAGTACTTCCGGATACGTTCCGGGGTAAGTTGTGGACTTACCAAAGTTGTAAATATGCGAGTTGAACCAATGGCACTTGTAGCGACGGCGGTTTATCAACTACCATACTTAATTGAAGCCCTCCATTCGGTTTTTGGCTTCAATCTGCACAGACAGCGAGTCATCCCGTGAGTAACAATCTCGAGAGGTATGAACTTAAGCCTGGTGCCTAGGTGACCGCCATCGCATAATTATTGAGAGCACAAGAGCACAAGAGCGGCGAGCCTGCTGAGAATTGAAACCTCGAGATCAGAGAGAAACTTTGAGCGAAACTTTGTGAAACACTCGAGTCAGCTTCCCACGTGTGAAACACGATCACATGATTTACTTTCGGCGGCACGTCACATCAACCTTAAGCTTCAACGTTTCAACTTGAACCCAAGCTTGGGAAGTTTGAAACGGAATGTACCCTCATCGCCATGAGATCCAATAGATTTGTTCCTGTTCCTGAGGAGCTGTCTGAAGGTAGTATAAACCCACCGGCAACAATGACTATTTATCAAGCTGATGCCCCACCCCATCCACGGGCATTCCATTGATGTCGAGTTCATATGCAGGACCCACTTACACTTCTACCATAGATAACTCATGCTGCAGTCATGCACAAGAAATTGAATGACTGCATGAGTAGAAAGGACTAGCGTGCTCGAGCCGGACTCATGCACATTCGCAGACCGGTACTAGTAGTAATACCCGACGTATCCACATGCCCGGTCTTATTCATATGCGCAGCGAGTGAGTAGCCTCAATCTACCCGACGTATCCACATGCCCAGTCTTATGCGTCATATCGTACGCGCGCAGAAGTGAGTAATGCGATCTACATAGTCCTCATCATCTGCTCGTCCGCGTCGATATTATAGAACTTCCACATGAGCCCTGTATCCAAATCCTCCGAAACATCCGATTTAGTCCCAACGACGCCATTGATCTGGAAGATAGCCTTGTTCTATATCCCCCAAAAAACAAGCATTCAACAATTCAACTTTGAGAACGAATACAAGGTAAAACTCACCAAACCGACCGAAACCTTGATAGCAGGCGGACCGGGGTTATACTTCTCCAACTTGTCATCTCCTTTGATCAGACGAACCACGTTCCGCCCCGCAGTCTCGCCCTGCCAGAAGGCGTTATGTCCAGCCTTGATCGCACCAAAAGCGTCTGCTGCGTCTCCGATGGCGAAGATGTGGGGGTAGGGAACGACGAGGTTGGGGTCATCCTCTAGCTCTGGTTGGGTTTCTTCTTGACCTGCTTCCTTCTCTTCGTTGTCGTTCTTCTCTGGTGATGACTCTAAGTGGGAAGGAGGAGCGGGAGAGGGGTACTTGTGTGCTTCGGAAGCAGGGACTGCGACTTGCAAAGACCGTTTGACGTGAGTGTACCCATATGAAGGACCTTCCTTGGCGATACAGTCGGGAAGGAACTCCTCAATGAGACCCGTGTTGGGTTTCTGTCCAGTACAAAGGAGCTACGAGAGTAATGTGTGAATACGGAAGTAATGCAGAGCCGCGAAATGACTACACTTACGATCATGCCGGCACGAACTTCCCTTCCACTCAGTGTCCTGACTATCCGTTCGGACTCTCCCTTCTCGTTGATGACAGTCTTGCCAGGCCATGACAAATCCAAGCGTTCACCCAAGATTGTAGTGACGTTCAGCGACTGCATCGTCTCGAGGACTATTGTCATCCATTTAGTCAGCCAACGGCTCAGTCAGCAAGCCATAACAAACGACGCTTACTCTCATCGTGCATCCGCTCATCAAACTTTGGCAGTAGCTGGTCCCTCGAATGCAATAGCGTCACAGGCTTGTTAGGGAACACTTCGGCGATGTCCGTGGCATATTCTTCGAGATTGAGATAAGATTAGTCAACCGGCGGACGATGGCATAGTAGAGGCGAGGAAGGAAACCGAGGCTCCTGTCAGCACAAAAGAAGCACAGACGAAGATCACGTGTAACGATACTCACGAATACCGAGTGCGCCGCCACCGACGACGAGGACGCTGGGAGCGCGTTCAATACGGGCGCGGAATCTTGTGAGCCATTGGATGGCGGCGGCCTTGGAACCAGGTGGAAGGATGTCCTGTACGGGCTTGGTATGTGGGTTGTCGTTCATGGAGACTTGTGCCATACGTTGCGCGAGATGCTCTGGGTTGTCTACGCGAGTCGATAAGTCCGATGAAGGGGAAAGCGACGAGGGGGACGAGGACGGTGAGTCGTTAGTCGACGAAGCAGTGTGTACCGAAGATATCGTCTCCGTCGAGTTGTTCTCCTTCTCCGTGTTCGCCTCATCCCCTACAGGTCCCCAGAGATCAATAGGCGCAGGGAGGTGACTTCCAAGCGCGTATACCATAAAGTCAAAGTGGAGCGTATGGTCGATACCATACTCGGGGAAGGAACGGGAGAGTGTGAGGGAGTTGGGTTGGAGAGACGTGACCTGGGCATGCAGGATGAGATGCCGCGAGAGGTCGGGGGACGTTGCTGACTGAGCGTCGGACGTCTCCTCTTGATTCTCCTGCTTGCCAGCATCCTCCTTGGGTGGGACAAAGAGGTGGGTGTAAGGAATGAATGCCTTGTGTTCGTGACCGGGAATGACAGCGAAGCGGGGTAGAGAGTATAGATGGTTCATGTGCGAGTTGCGGTCGATCAGAACAACTCTCCAGTCGCTCGGGAGCTGCTGTGCCAAAATTTGGGCCGCTCGACAGCCTGGAGCAGGGGGTTAGAACTCATCATTACGTCTAGGATGCAGACTGACCTCCATAGGAAGCCCCTAGGACGGCTACGGTTTTGTGTACGAAGGCTTTCATGAGCGGGGACATGGGATATTAGAAACCAGACGAGAGGTGTACAATAAATGTCTAGAAGGCGTTCACGCACGAGAGACAGTGGGAACTCCTGGCATGTAGGAAACGGACGATGAGAGTTTTAAAGTAACCCGGGTCGGAGGCGAGCCCGACTGGATTTCATGGGTGGAGGCACACAAGGCGGATCCAGTCTGGAGCGTCGTGCTTTGCCGGAAAGATGGGAGTGCCTAATCTGATAAGCGAGCCCGGAAAATCTTATCAGATAACTCGGCCATCCCTTCGGCCGATCTAATCAGGCGCGTCGTACCACCCAGGCCAAGGCCTGCGCGTTATACCACACACCGACGCGCATTCTTCGTGCTGTATTGCAGACTTTCGTAGACAACTTTGAGCACGTCGAGGGCGTATAGAACGCTGGCCGTGGTGTTGCTTTGTTCCCCGGGAAGCGCGTCGTCCCACGTTACACAGCTCGTCTCGCACGGCTTTCACTGTTGGCACACACCCTGAGCATCCCTGCCCGCAAGTTCTCATCTGCGTGACCGCCTATGTGTCGCCTATTGGCCAAGCAGTCGCCCCCCAACTGCAGTTGGAACAACTGTTCACGAGCCCGCCGTCGTCGAGACATTCTCCGGCCGAGGTCCCCAGTGCTTGACACGTCGAGATTCCATGGATTCAACGTTGGATCTGCAGTGCGATACCCGGACGTCGCGAGCCAGATGACAAGCGAGTGGTGGTGTCAGACTGTATTGACGAACGACACGACGATGGGGGGGTGTTATGTCACCGGGGTCTTCTCGTCAGCGTTTCATACCGTGGAATGACGTCCTTGGGCTTGTCTTTCGAATTTCAGAGATGCTCGTCACGTTCGATATGATCTCTTGGACTTCTTGGGCTTGACTGGACGGGCTTTTGGACGATATCGAATGCATCGAGAACACAGCCGGTGTACCTGTTATATGTATAGTCTGCACCTTCACTCCCGAGGGCGAAGGATGGGAAAGCAGTCTAAGAATAAGTATCGAACTCTATCTATGTTCGAACGTGAGTACGTGCCGCCACAAGTTCTTCCGTGAAATGTAATGCAGTTGAACCCTTTGAAAATCATACTAACGCCTCTACTCTCGCCGGCCTTTTATAACGTTTACGCCGTGAGTATGTATAGAGATGCGCGACGTCGAGAAGATACTAGGAGATACTTACTCCAATTAAAGGGCCTTTCACCTCCACTCACGCGTATAACATCCGAGTCCGTTCTTTCTTACTGACCCATTATCAGATTCAATTCCAGCTCCTCGATATTCTCATTTCGTACCGCTGTACCGGTACACCTGTTTCCCTCGAGCTCGAAACGACTCGAGCACATGTTCAATGCCAATATGGCGTCAGCCGTCCCTAATCTTCGTTCACCGCAGTAAGTACCGCTTTCCTTGACGCACCTAACGTCCGAGAGAGGTCATTCTGCTATAGGTTGTTCATGTGTTATGTTCCATCTAGGTGATCTGCGCTGCTTCGTATGTTGGGACGGCACGACGTTCGACCGCTATCTAGGTTTGCTATCTGTCCATTAACTGAATTATCTAGTGAGTATGTCTTCGTCCCCCTTGTTGTCTAAGTCACTTCTGTCTGGTATACTCAAGGTGTTTATCATGGAATTATTAGCAAAGCATGCGACCAAGACAAGTCCCCAACATTGACCGTTCACCGTGGTCGCTCATCCACCCAAACTTCTTTAGTGTTGCAGGGCGCACGACCATAACACTACTTCCACCATTGTATCTTTCATACTGCTTCACTCTAGACCGACCGAACCTTCATCTCCCTGGTCTTGTGCCGCGAATCCCACAATCTCCTGTCCGTTCCACGTTCAACGGGGCAATCCCGCTACTAGCCCTCGCTCAAACGTTCGCGACGATCCTCAAAATAGCTACGATCGCCGTCCCTAGAAGGACACTAGCACCCCTATAGACGACCTTCTCCTTCACTTCCTTTGTTCTTCTCTCCCCGTACTTTTGCCGACTGATGTCCATCCTTGCTTTATGCCCTCTGGCATTTGTGCCGGTCCTATAGTAAAGCTACGGCTCATCTATACTGTTGAGCTGCCTGTTGTGGGCATGGTGCGGTCCAGATACCCGTTCATATTGAGTTCGAAGCTTCGAAAAGGCGGAGACGATCCGAACGGTGTGAAGAGTATATAAGAGGTGCAACGTAGAGGCTCAAGACCTCAGCCAGAGCAAACCCTCACCCTCGTCTCTTGCATTCGTCGCTTTTGCGTCTACCCTTTCGCACACATTTTCACCACCCAACCCTTACTAGATTTCGATATGCCGGCTAAAGGGGGTTCTCGTGCTAGTGAGTATTGCTCTTATCATGCGTTTTCTCTTCTCTGCCTTCTGGATGCTCTGATGATGTTGAGCACATCGCGTTCGGTGTTATGTTGAGAATGATTGCTGAGGTTGAATATTGGTTTGTCTTAGCTGGCGGTGCCGCCAAGACTCAAACCACCCCCGCAGACGCTTCGCGGATACAGTCTTCTCAGGTAGGCTCCCCATCCTATCCCATCCCATACCATCCCTCAAAAACGATTTCCCCCTCCCCCTCTCCCTCCATCGTTCATCCCTAAATCGCCTACACATGCACGCAACTAACCTACCCTCTCTTCCCCCATCCCAGGCTAAATCCGGTAACGACACCGGTAAAGGCTCTTTCGCCTCTCGCGCCCAAGGCGCCGCTACGAGGAACGCCACTGGCGGACCTAAAGGTGCTCCTACCCCCAAAGCCAAGTAAAAACGATCGCACTTCAAGTTGTGTAGAGATGTAGATGTTTACTTGTCGTTTGTTGCATTGGCGTTTGGAGAGGAATTGGGTAATTGTAGTTGTTGTATGCTGTTTTGGAATGGAATATGGAAGTTATGGATGTCGGGTCGTGATGAAGTTCAACGGGTGTCTTTCGACTTGGATGTGGACTGGATGTGGACTGGAAGATGGAGAACCTCCTATACCGCATGCTAGAGTAATACACGTACTGCCTGCTCTTGCTTGTCCATCCTGACCCTTCTCACAATCATGGCATCGGTTACACTCGATTGGACTGGCACCGCAAGACTAGCAAGAGGCAATCGGACACGTACACATCAGTCATGGCCTAAACGCATAGGGTTTACAAACTCGATGAATGCGGCGACATGTTCAATCGTACCAGAAACGACCGCAAGGACGATATTCAAGGGAAATTGGGGCCTCCGACTCATCATTGAAATAGTATGGAACTTGTAACCTGATCATACCCCTTAGTGCGGATCCTCCTGGAGGCGCCTGTACAGAAAGTCAGACATCTTGGTGTCCACGGAAGTGCGCCACCCCAAACGAGCAACATATTCTCTGAGAGCGGACTGCAATGCCTTGTACATATTACCGGTGGTGGTCAGCCTTGCCGTGATGAGCTGGATTGGAAAGGATTCAGGTGAGCAATCAAATGTCGGAGTAAAAACTTTGAACTGGATGGTAGAGATGCGCACACAAAGTGATTGAGTCCCAGTCACTCTCGTCAGGCTATTCAATACGGCTTGAGCATCTGCTCGAATCTACAAGAAAAATGACATGAGAATGACAGTGAGTTCAGAGACAGTATATAGGAACGCTGTAACGCTTTCAAACGTACAGCGGCCCAAATGGTAGCTAGAGATCCGATCTTGTGAATTGCTGCCTGGACATCCGTGTCAATCCCGCCAACGATAGTGCGAACCAAGGGTATGCCGCTAAGGGTGCCTTGCAGTTGCGCCCGTTCTGCTCGATTCTTGTTATATTCTGCCAATGCCGCTGTACGCCATCGATGGGATGGTATTGAGGACTCAAGTAATCCTGTGATAAGTTATGGAAAACGTACCGTTGTAGTCATGGCTCATTCTTGAAATATCTTGCATCAAGTAGGAAGCGTCCTGCAGAGCCTGAGTGTTCATCTGTAACATGGCGATCACAAGCAAGGTAAAGGATCAGAGCTCAACGGTAAGTCTTGGATTCGGTGCTCAGGCTTACTGCAGTAGCATGGATCAACAATTCCGGACAGAGATCTCCAAGAAACCGTACTGTTTCTCCAACGTCCTCGCCCAAATCCGACTTCAATTGATCAAAACAAGAGTCCATCTGTAAAATTCGAAGAAATGAACTTGAAATCAATTACGGGGGTGCTCCGCTGAGAGAGCAAACGTACTGCAGATTGTATGCTAATAAGCGAAGGTTATCTCTGGCTCCTTCAGGGTAGTGAAGGGTTATGGAAGTGACGTACTACTTCATCTGTGCAAAATCGTCGCTGATGAGCTCGTTGAGTTCCAGGGCGCGTTGCTCCGCAGGCACAACGCTATAGTGTCCGGCATACCAGCTGAGTCGTTCATGTGTATCTACCAGGTCTTGCTTGAGCCTACTGTCGATATTTGAAAATAATTGCGATATATATTGCGCTTCGGACTCTGCCTTGTCCAAAGACTAGTGTGCGATGTACCGTGACCTTCGTTAGTATGTGGGTCATAGAAATAGAAATTTTGTGATAGCGACGTACGTCGACGAATGATCTTGCCTTCTGCTGTTTCTCCTCAACAGTCGTCTTCTCGTCGAGCAAGATCCCAATAACGTTCGAGATGAAATCTACCACCGAAGTTTGTTAGCTCAAACATCGACGGATACGAGTACGAGGACTTCAAATATACATAAAACATACCATCGGCCACCACCAACGCATCTGCAGCTACCCCACTCGATGTCTGTACACCCATGAAGAAGTATCGCACAGACGAACTAAATCGCGGCGGGTATGGGAAGTCTGTCCCGGACTTGCTAGCTGTAAGCCAGATGTCGTGGACGTTAACCATATACTCTACGAATTGCTCAATGAAGTTGCCCAGTTCTTGAATTTCGGTCTTCATGCGGGCACCAGAGTCTGTTGAAGCCAGTGCGTGGGACAACGAGTCAGTGAATCCAGGTGAGGAGGATTCAGGCATGGCAATTCGGATGTGAAGACGCTGAAATGGAGGGGTACTGAAATGAAGGTAGCAGGAGCCAGGAGGGATTGTTCCACAATAGACACTTAGTACCATCTTCGTTATTATAGTCCCTCAGTTTCGACCAGATGCCTGGCCCCAACGACCTTGTATGGCATGGGATAATTGATTGGGACGTATTGAGAAAGCCTGGTGTTATTCGCTTGACATGATAGTTCGAAGGGAAGGTACGCTGGATATCAGGAAGTATTTGGAGTCGGACCGCAACTGATGATCACGAAAAAGCGCTGCGACGAGCAGTACAAGCAAGTGCCAATACAAATGCACACTCATGTCTTGCCAAACATGCGTGGCATGTGCCTGACCCTGCGAGCCTCCGAGTAGGATACGATAGAGATGTGTAGAGCGACTCACCGAAGATCCCACTAAGAAGATTTACGAACTGACCCGATGAGAGAAGTTGGAAATCAAACTGGCTGATCGCGTGAAGTTGTGAGTCGTTGCGAAATCTGTAGCTCCAATCGGACCACAGACTTCATAACTTCCAATCACAGTACTCACATAACCCTGTGATTGGGTTCCGACGAAGCGTCCGCCGTTATTTTCGAGTTATCGCATTGGATATAACTGGAAGTGCTGCAACGAGGCCAGTTCGCGAGCGACGCACCTAATCGACTCTGGATTGGTAACATCAAGGAGCATTTGATAGACGACCAACGACTTCATAGCAGTACTTAACATATAGTACAATCTAGCAATGAGACATTTGTGGAACTCGGAACGAATCCGATATCCAAATTCGATCGTTAGTTGAGCGGTCTGGACTTGAAGATTTCGTTGTCCTTGTTCACTGCAATTTGGTAGTGACGCAATGCCTGGCCTAAGGCAGCGTATAGCTTCGCCGCCGTGTTGAGGCGAGAATGCATGAGCTAACAGGCAAGATATTAGTGATTAAATGGTATCGAGAAGAGATGCACCTACAGTCCATGAGCCAGTGTTGTGAGCGTACTCGAGCTTCTCTGTAATAGCTTGCATGTCTGCTCGGATCTGACGAAATATGTTTGTGTGAGTGGCGAGCTAAAAATGCCAGGTAACGTACAGTTGCCCAGACGGTAGCGAAAGCACCGAGACGCGTGATGATGATGTCAAAGTTACCCTTGTTGTTCTCCAAACCGGCCTTGAGCTCCTGAACGGCAGCGATATCGGCCAATAGCGTCGTAAGTTCGGCCTTCTTTTGGTTTAGCTGGCCCTCCGTTTCTAAAAGAGGAATTTAGCCGGTAGCCCATCGTTGTAACTCCCTTACATACCACTGTAGGCATCCTGAGCTTGTTTGAGAAGCACTGCGTCAACGCCGGCCCCAAGCGCAAGGACCTATGAGAGATGGGTCAGCTATAATGTATGAATACTGTTGATGAATGGAATTTACGAGAGTTCCGATCCAGAAGAGAGGGCAGATGAATCCAAGTGCTCCGGTAATAGCTGCGGACGCAGAGAGAACGCCAAGGGCGATCGCAAGCTTCTGGATCTGCAGACATTTCCATGAGTTGTCGTCTTCCTTGCAATGGTAAAAGTACAAGTACAAACCTTCGCAGCAAGTCTGTGAGGAGTGGAGAATGAAAATATGAGTATCGACCTGCTTGTCCAACAATATACGCTTACTCCGCGAGCTCTTCAGTCAATTTGTCAATAGTCTCTTGGAGTTGCTTGGCTTTGTCATTCATGTCGTCGATATTGTATTTACCGACGATGGTGGCCCAATCTTTCTGGAAGTCCTTGATTGATTTTTGCAAATTACTGAAGCCTTGCGACATTGCCGTCGCCTGCTTCTCGTCCCTGGTAAGTTTCTTCAATATTGCCCCCTCTATCAGCCACAACGAGAGTTAATATGTAATCAGAGAAACGGACTTCAAGGGTGTTCTCAATTTCCTTCTTCTTCTCATCGAGAGGGGTACTTTCCTCTCCGAGGAACGTTATAAAGTTACCGGCAAAATCTGAATAGAAAGGGAAATCAGCCGCTCTCGTCGAGATGGACAACCAAATTGATATTTACCATCAGCAGCCCCTTGAGCGGCGCCGGCTACTTTGCGTGACTCCCAAAGCAGTTGGACATATGTCTATGGTACATTCAGCCTCCATTGTACGAGTCCTGTCCTTCGAGCCTACACCTACCTCTCTATGCTTTGTCCAGGTCTCTGTAAGACCTTGTACGTCTGCCTTGAGGGCGGGGGAGACATCTCCCAATTCAATCTGTTCGTCCGATGTCATAAATACCAAAATCTCACGCCGGAAGTGATGCAAATATACCTTGCGGAACGTATCGCTGATTCCGCCCATGGCCTCTTCAATGTCCAAAGTGAACTGTGCGAGTGCGTTGATCTCGTCGATGAGCTTCTGGTTGGATGCTGGTGTGGAAACGGTCGCGCTGAGTTTGTCCATGACCACTTTCTGGGTTGCTTCATCGAGAGGGTGTTTCTCGGCGTTGGCGATGGCCTGGTCGAGTTGCTTCTTGACGTCGTCGGCAGACATGGTGCAGAAATGTGCTGATAGTGGTAAAAGGTGGAACTCGGAAGAGAATCGCAGTGCAGACGGGTAATGAAAGAAACACAGCACTGCGACCTGATATTTATGAGATTCAGCTGACTTGTACAAGTTGGTGGATAGTTTATACGAAGCAACGCACCAAAAGGAACAGGTACGAATACCTACTCGGCGCATTACTTCACCGATGGAACTAGGCTGTGTACGCAGATATTCCATGCAGACGTTCAAGTTATAGTGTAATCAGGGCATGCAGTCGAATCACAACATTCTCCGGCACTAGCCAAGGTGGATACAGGTGCCACCAAATTGAACTTGCATTGTATTCCACCATTCCAAATGTCAGAGTTGACTATGAGGAGCGGGGAGTCGCATCATGAGACTAATGTTAGTATGTCACGGTGGACCGTCTGGGCTTCCGACTCAGTGCACAAGCACTTAGAAAATAGGTTCGACAGCATGGCGCAAGCCTAATTCGTTACCAATTACAGACCGTGTCGTTTATAAGCATTACGTTCGAGATACTCAACATGGTTGCTTGAAGATTTCAGAAGAGTATGCGTACCTCAGGCTGGACAGCCCACTGACGGTCACGGTAGCGCGCAGAAGGTGACGGTTGAGAGAAAGAAACCCTTATTGCCATTTGCAGTAACCGAGTTGCCTGTTTCGTACTGCATGCTCCCCGCCGAGCGCCCAAATACTTGCCGAGTATTTTGCGGCCAAAAAGTAAAACGTGCAGGCTTGTTGATTAAGACTCACATCTTGCACGCATTCTCGAGCTATCGCGACTTACAAGCAAGGCACTGCGAAGGCATACCCATAGGAAGAAGAGTAGCAGAAACGAGGCAGAGTCCATCGTTCAAGTTCCTGGAATGATGAAGCAATATTCGCGTCTCAGAACTTGAAGTAGCTGCTTGCGCGAACTGTCGCAATCCATTCAATATTGGGCCTCTTCTGTGTAGTCCAAGACTCCAAGATGCCTGATATGTGGGCGGAGGAATGGTAAGTAGAAATTAGTCGTGAGCGAACCTCTGAATGATCTACGTGGATTGTCTGATCCGTGGCGTCGTAAGTTAGCTGGAAGTAGGTGAAGCCTCCAAGTGGAAACTTCACTTGCTCGTGGCCTTGACCTGTGGCGAATATAAGAATACAATTAGTGCCTAACCAAGACAATACCATACACTCATCTCGAAATGGCCCGTCTACTAGACACCCCATCATGTGTCTAATCTCTTATCCTGGTAGCAATGAAGTGGCGCTGTCTTCACTTGTTCTTCACAAAAGCACGCCCGCTTTCAGCCAAGTTCAATTTTTCCTGTCCTCCATTAATCGTCACAGCTCCGCAATGTTATTTGACGAGGCCCGTTCCATGCATCGGATGATACGCTCAAGACCTCATGATGTCGTAAATCCCCCACATGCACGGAATATGCGAATCGCCGGCGTTCTGTATTATTCGAGGTACGCATTCACCGCTCCAGATTATCTCTTTCTTGGTGCTGATTCAGGACAAACGATGTATCACCCTGGACGTTCATATAAGTACTGACGCGTCGTCCGCTGAGCTGTTTAACGCCTCCACAGTTACAACCACCCCTCGTCTACATACGCTTACCATGTCCGACACCGATTTCTACAAGGAGCTCGAAGAGGCGACGTCGAAGCCCATCTCCGACAAATCCCTTGAGAAGGCCAATGAGTCTCTTCAGAAGGCGTCGCAACAAACACTCACGGACAGCATCAAGGAAATTCAACAGTTGGTATACGACGGCAACGCCATCGATACCCGACTGTTGAGTGCTGCCCATTTGATCGAGAAGGCAGATATTTCCTCTAAGGATAAGGCCACGCAACTTCGTGAAGTGCGTGTTTTCGATTGTTTAGGATGTATCTTACTGTGTCATTCACACCACCTCTAGGCGTACGTTCAATTGCTCTGGAATTCCCGCAGTATCGCAGGTAGTGCCAAAGGTGCAGCAGATGGTACGTCGTCCAGTTTGCTGTCGTAGCATCCATCTCTAATGTTTACTCTACAGACTTCGCCGGAGACATGTTGGACTTGATTAGTATGGAAGATATTTCGAATAACGAGAAGATCACCGAGTTGAAGCGGTGGAACGACGTAAGGACGCATGTTTTCTCAGTATACGACATACCTGACAATCGTTTAAACCCTTACAGCTCACTCTTTTAAAGGGAAAGGATGCGATTGAGCAGCCCAAGCACTTCCAAGAGCTGGTTACCAAACTTCGCGCCTACGCTGACCAGGCTGAGAAGGAAATTGGTAACAAGGATACTGAAGCTAAGAAGAAGCTCAGCCAGCTCCTCACAGAGATCGACGCAATCAACAAGAAGATCGAGAGGTACGTGTCACGTGTTGACTACACTGATTTGGGATGATTGTATCTGACACTCGATATAGTTTGGTAACCAATGTCGTACGTCCTAAGTTTCCTTATGCTGGATGGATTGACTCAGGCACCTCAAGGTGACGCCCATCGTGAAGTTCCTCAAACTCGGCGCGGGCGTATTCGGTTCCCTTTTGAATGGCTCACCTGAAGCCGCCTTCAAGGCTTTGGTAGGTGTTTTGTCTGTATGTCACGCTGATAATGCTAACCATATTCTATTCCAGCTCGGTGCAATCAAGGAAGGTGTCGCTGAGTTGCAGCAATTCGGCAAGAGACTCAGTGACACAGACGAGCAACGTCGAGGTACACTCTCGGAACTATCATTTTTTGGCATGAGAGAACTCACACACATCTCCCCAGAACTCAATGCGAAGCGCGACGCACTCCAGAAGAAGGTCGCTGCCTTGGAAGCGGAACAATCCAAGCTCGGCGACGCATCCACTGTCCCTGCGTCCTTGCGCAACATCGCAGACGACATTGACGACTTCTCCAAACGTATGACCAAGTTCACCGACATCTTCTCTCAACTTTCTCAGGAACAGCAAGAGATTCAAGAGTTTCTCAAGAAGAATACCCCTCTCACGGATCCGGTATGTTTGAGTGCTTCATGTAATGACTATATTCCCTGACGGTCCTATAATGTGGAACAGATCTTCAAGTCGAAGATTCAGCTGGTCAAGGAGCTGCTGTTGGTTGATTCGAAGATCTTAGATATTTACAATAAGGCTCCTACGTCGAACTGAAAGCTGTCACGTAACCGTAACCGTGAGTAGTGGGTATTCAATCCATTCATATATAAAGAACCAACTGTTCTATCTACGGTTGAACACTCCTCTTCAACGTTGACCCACGACCGCAATATTGACATCACGTGATCATGTTGGGTCTCCGTACTTGATGCGGTCACCTCTTCCGATGGTCGATTACCGTTGTGATCTTGACGTAAAGAATCTCTCTCTTAAGATGGCTGAACGATAACGTAGCGTGAGTTGAGACTGGTTTCAGGCTTTCAGCAGAAAGTCGGAACTTGAGAACCGGGCAATCTATGTGGAAATGCCTAGTGAGCCATGGCCATGCGCTATCTTATAAGGAGTTCCAAGTCTCCCAGGGGGAAAATTTCACGCCGTGGGTATCATCTCAATTTTGAAGATTTCCTTGACCAGCCTGAATCTAACCTCCAATTGAGTGCAATCAATATGTTGGTACACGCGCATATACACTCCCTGTCAGCTTGAAGGCTGGCATCCGGAATGTACGTTAGGTGAAATATTACTTAGCATGCGACATCACGTGTGAGCCCTGAAGATTTGCGTTAGGTTTACCGAGACACGTTCCACGCAGACGGGATCGAAAAACGACGTACATTGTCCTGATTTTGTGCTTGACTAGTTGGATATAAAAGATATACTGGCCTAAGGATTGGTGTTCTCGACTAGACATCTGAAAGGAAAGACACCAGATTGTTCATGGTTCTCTTCCGGGACAAACAGCACATGCTTGGCCCTGGTACTACCCCGAAATAACGGGAAGCGTAACGGGCCAGGACAGTCCAGTCGACGTTGAAGTTCAAGTGGTATTCCTTATATACTCATCCTCCCCTGGAGCTTTTTTATGACTGACCTCTTTCATGACGATGTCGCTGGAGCCCTCCCATGACGAATCTAGTCAATACGAGTCAGTGGATGGATGTCTCGTATGCTATTAGATGTCTACGCCGACTAGACCAGACTCGTGCAAAACTGAGGTATAGCAAGCAAAATAGCTCAGCGCTCGGGCTGGTGAGTGCCTGTGCAGAAAACGCACATGCATATGTTCCTGATGTGTGGGATACCGACGTACTACCCTACCTCTTGGGCCCGAGAAGACGTTCTTCTCCAAGGAGGCGGTGACAAGTGGGAACCGCCTTCAAGTGGTTGTGGATACTGCAGGTGGTAGTGACTATACAGGAGCGTCATGAACGGTCGTTCGACAAGGCTTTGGAAAGTTCAACGCGCGGGCCCCGTTGCCTGAATTAAGAAAGGGGCGGCGACGCTGTCAAGTTGAAGACTCTACTGTACGTCTTGACTTGTACGACACCATGGAATCGGGAAATACGCAAGCACGGTCGCTAAAGGTTAATCCTGCAGAACAGACCCCAGTCTTTGGGGCCTGGATTAGCGATTTCACAACGATATTGGAGATCGGAAGTGGAACCCTTCCATGCTTAGACGCACTTTTTCTGGGTTCACCTCGAGGACGACCAATTTACCTCACCAACTGCTCTCTGCGTCTTCAGCACAGTTGGGTTGTTCATGGCATCTCCGGCAACCCTCGAGCAAATCCGTGAGCTTGGAGATGAACATCGGAGTCGGAGTGGCTTGGGGGTGGCATCGGTGTCTATTGTTCGCATTTACACCGGTGATGTACACTGCGCGGTGCAGTGCGGACATGATCATATGAGGTCGACGGCCTTGTTCCGGGATCATCCATTAGAACTTTGCCGTTGAAGCCAGGGATTTACCCAGGCTCCTAACCAGCCTGCCTTGCGTCTTGCTTGAGTCTCGAGGGATGAAGTTCGTATGGATTCTTGTAGGTTAAGCTCAGTGCAATACGTACGAAAAGATATCTCTGAAATATACCGCTTTTGGATTGATTATATAAGAACTGATCTGACATACCATAATTGTTTGAACTCTGAACCTTAATCTTGAAGCAAGACGCAAGGCAGGCTGGCACAAAACATAGGGCGCTTGCTGAGTCAGCCTCGGTCGGAGGCCTGAAGAGCCAAATATGGCAAGGCAGCGCACTGCGGTCCCGTGCTAAGTACTTGCTCATTCATCGTTCACTCTCGCTATGGTACATGCTCGCGTCGTACGCAGTGTTGTTGATGCCCTCAATGGGTACTTGCTTGCTGGTCTCATAATTACCCTCCTGACCCACCAATCATTTACTCACTCACCACCCGCCAGCAGCTCATAGAGGAATGGCCCAACTTCCTCGACATCATCATGCAGGCTCAGTCCCCCACTATCTTTTCTGGTGCTACTGTCGACTGAACACTGCGTGCGACGCGAGCATGTACCATAGCGAGCATGTACCATAGCGAGAGTGAACGATGAATGAGCAAGTACTTACACCGCCAATTTGCCACCAGCCGGTTCCGATGTGTGCGAACAACCTGGCGGTAGGAATGAGTGAGTTCTGAGTTGGACCCTGTAGAGGGCTTGTGGCATTCTGAAGGGAAAATATGTACCTCAGATGTAAGAAAGACCTGAACGTAAGGAGAGAGTATGCTTGCGACAATATGAACGCTCAGGAGCTTAGCGCCTAGTGCTTCATGACCTCGCGCGCAGACCTTCACGTTGGGACAAGCCGATCGCGTCTGGTTTTTGCGACCCTCTCTAGCATCCGACTTTCAGCTTCACATCATACCATCTCAAGGTGTTGCTTTCGACGGCCGGCGCCGCCTTGTGCTTATAAACGCGACACAAGCAAAAATTGAGCCTACGACATCTTGTTTCCCGCCTTCACACTTGTGCCAAGAAATCCCAACAGACGGGCAGATTTTTTTCGTATCGTGCTGCTCTACAGCGCATACTATATTGCTTTGCTCTAAGCTCTCGATTCCCTATCACTTGACTTGTAAGCCTTCCAATGTGGCGGTTACTGGTAACGTATAACGTCTCTTTCAATTGAACTTTTCACTGATATCCTTTCACGCACAGATTTTGACGATGCCTCATCCTCCGATAAAGAGGGGGAAGAGCGTGTGATAGGCCAGGTGTTTCAGCAATCGCGTGTGCAATTCAGCAGTCAAGCCTTCGAGCTTATGGTCGTCGGTCAGTTGTCCAAGTTGCCAATCATGTCCTATTACAATGACTCACCATTGACCAACCATGTCCAATATAGTGCGCGACATCCCCGTGGAAGGTCGAGGAGGGCGTAAAATGTCTAGTCTACAACCGAGACAACAAACTGGTGAGGGTGTCATCGCCGTGACGTTTTCTGCGCAATTGCGTCTGTTGTGAGTCCCCATATGCTTAGATTGATCACATATTCAAGCTTCCATTCCTCCTGCCTTGTCATTTAGTCAGGCAAGAGGTGAGTCTCTGTGAAGATACATTCAATTCATGTGCATCTCAAGTATCTGTAGGAATATGCAATGGGCGGCCAGGCTGTCTCTGTCTCCAGGTATGCCGCCGGTTATACTACTATTCACTTCCATCGCCTCTGTTGACACTCTGCTTCTTACAGATCCTTTCAATGTAGTTGAGCATGATATGTGCCTTTATGGCACTGCTATGCTTGACGACCATCCAGAGGACTTTGGTGGCGAAGAGTTTTTGGTGCGGCCTGCGCTGCAAGGATTAGATTACAATAGAATAAACCACTACTATGTCTAAGTTTGTAAGGAGAATTGTCGTGCATGTCACTGTCAGTAATTCGTCATGTAGTTTATGATATATAGCGCAACCAGTCACTACAAATGAATATTGTCTCATTTTTGCTTCATTTTCAGTCAATTTTCTGAATATTCCATATATGGGCAGGGGACTGTCTGTACATGCTCAGGTCGGTGACGCCGGTTCACCTGGCTGTCATCCATGCAAGCCTTGCGGCCTGGAGCGAAGGCTGAGAGAAAGCTGGTCGATCAGATGACATGCAGCTCCAGCTATCGTCTGAAGATAATGTGAAGATGAAACAAGACTTATTTCATGTTCGTATTCAGTCGCATCCAACCTGCCCTTCAGCCTTTGGTCAGGTTGGGCGGTTATCCTGGGGAGGACACAGGCACTGGCTGATTATAACCTGAATCCAAACGGGCGGTGTAGCACGGGACCGCAGTGCGCTGCCTTGCCATATTTGGCTCTTCAGGCTCCCGACCGAGGCTGACCCAGCAAGCGCCCTATGTTTTGTGCCAGCCTGCCTTGCGTCTTGCTTCAAGATTAAGGTTCAGAGTTCAAACAATTATGGTATGTCAGATCAGTTCTTATATAATCAATCCAAAAGCAGTATATTTCAGAGATATCTTTTCGTACTGGTCTCGTGCCCAGCCGTTCTCTCGCACCCCACCACCGCAGCGAACGTCTGGGGCATTTTGGTCGGGGACTCCTACCTTACAATACGCGCCCGCATTTCACGGTCACATCAGGCCTCATGGCTACCCTCCGCTCCACCTTGTACCTGATCAAGATCTGGAACGCCAGATCCTCGTCATTTCCATCATGTTTAATTATCAAGTTTTCTCGAGTGTGGCTGTCGATGTTGTCGCGTCATTGTAGCTGCTCAATACTATGAACTTCTTCTTTCAATGTTTGGCAGTCCCTCTCGTCCTTTTCGACCCCGCCGTCCGCAGCCCCATATCGTACTATTCTCTGACGAAGAATTCAGTACAGATGAAGAGGATCATGTTCAGTCCAACTCCGATGAAGAACATCAACTGCCGCTGCACCGTGACATTCATGACTCAAGTTCGGACGAGGGGAGCAGCACCGATACTGATACTGAACCAGATCTCCTGCATTCTGGGCGCAGCTTGTCCACAACCCCTGCATCGGCGAGTCGCAGCCTGAGTGCCGGTAGTCTCGGCAACATAAGCCGTCGAGGTTCGCGTTCATCGTTGAATGGTAGACGCGCCTCAAAAAACTCAAGTCAAACACGGGGCCCTCCAACTGAATCCTCAAAAAGCCAGCTATACCAGAAAGTACGGCGGATCATCGCCTTCATCAAAGAGGAGGGGCTTACCCTTGCAAAATTCATGGATGCTCTAAGCTGGGGCAACGAGGATTGTGCTAGCGATTCAAGCATGGCAAGTACCCGGCGGCATTTCTTTGAGAGCACGGAGTTCCCAATCCTCCTCAGACGATGGAGCAAACCACCAGGCTATACAACCTCTCATAAGGCTGCACCTGAAGGAGCTAAAACACGATTAACAGAGTTTGCCATTGAAACCGTTATTCAACAGGTTGACGAGGAGTTGTCCGTCCTGGATCAATACTTCCGGCCTGAAGATGGCGACTCATTCAGAAGCCATGATCTCATCCGTGTCGACTTGGAGGAGTTGGTTACAGCAATTAGAGAGAATGCTCCAGTGTTTTGGGAGATCCTCGATAGTGTTGCGACTACGGCAAGACAGAAGAAACGGAATACACATAAAAACCCAACAAATGTACGAAGTGAAGTCCATTTGTCATATGATATTGCTAATCTTAACTCCCCTAGACCATTCTCATCACGGTAGCGATGCTACTTTATTCTCGCTCGCACTACTGCAATAAGCTGCAGAGACTCTTCGCCATCTATCTGAAATACAAAGGTCTCTCCACCAAGGGATGTGACACTCTACACTCCTTGGGGCTCGCCATGAGCTCAAAATGGGTTACAGACACTATTGACCGCCTATCCAAAGCTGCAATGGAGGAAGTGGAGGAGATGATACAACTTTATGCCTGGAATGTCTCGTTTGACAACCTCAACATAACACTCAATGTCTTCCATCAGCAAACTGTCATGAGCTTACCACACTTATGCAACTTACCAAAAATAGCCTACTTTTATGCAGCAATAGCACAACAGGCTTTGATGCATATGTTACACTTTGTAGGTGAAAAATACCTCATTTAGTCTAGACAATAAGATACCAGAAGGTTTAACTCTCTGACTCAAAACTGACTACTATATGGATAGCATCTTATCCACTTTCTCAGCTATATGCGCATGACTTACACTTACCTGACTTAAAGCCCTTAGCGCCCTTATATGCAGCGGTAAGGGCCAATGACGATTTCCTGATGTCAGCCCATCACTAACAAATCGAAGTGAATTTGGGTGCGCAACTGCAGCAATTGTTCATGTCAAGAAAGATGCTCCGAAACTTCTTCCATCTGTTCTGGCGAAACTTCAAGCAATGCGTGCGATGGGTCTAGATTCACCTCTTGAAGCCCTAGATATCATTGAAATGGACGAAGAAGGTTTGAGATTGCTAGGTGAAACTTTGAGAGACAGACTTAACTGATATCACATGTACGTTTTCAGCATCCAGACAGATCTGGCCTCACATGGTGCACTACGTCCTTGAAGTCCTCCTTCAGAGCGACGAATTCAATCAAGGTTGAAGGCGTTACACTCACAGATCCAGTCCTGACCTTCATCGGCCTCCCCCTGTCAACGAAATCCCATGTGGTCCTGAGCATATTTCGCACGAGTACATGCTTGGGACTATGCATATCTCGGAAACATCTTACGAAGGGGTTGCACAGGTCATGGATACGATATTGGATCAACTGGGTTTCAAGGGACCTGAGGCGAGACGGAAATTAGCGGAGGAGATCATCATCTTTTGGCTAGGTGATCAGCTCACAACCGATCGTATTCGGAACCTGCAGAAGTTGCATTGTCAGGATTTCAATGCTGATGAGTGCATGGACAATGCCTTACCAGTCTGGGGTTGGCTGCATGCCCTTATGGCATGGGCGAAGTCATTACACAAACAGTACCTTGGGACGGAGGCCGGGTATGGTTTCCGACATGCGTTTGGTTTGCTGAACCGGTATGACCTGTTGAAGGCGTCAACGCAGGGACCTTTCCATGAGAAGTTTGAACGCCTCATGGAGCAAATATTGGAGGCACATATTCGGGCACTTTGGTGTGTTGTGGGTGGAGTCAAGAAACTGGAGGACTTGCTATCAAAACAGCCCTCTGAGCTACTCTCGTTGGCTCGCTTTATCGTTGACAACTTCGCATCTGCATCCCACATGCACACACCTGGTGCTAATGTGGATGAGGTCAAAGTACAGACTGTAATGTTTGTTCGTGACTTACTGCGTTACTTTGTGGCTAAGGGAGGGATTCGCCGTGGTGATGTTGGGTTATTGAAGGCATCCCTACCCAGTATGCTCTTCCGATTTGTAGGCGGCCGAAACTCGCACTACTCTGTTGAGTTTCTCGAAACCCTACAGGGTCTGTACCGAGAATGGCCTCAAGAGGTTTGGTGCGTTGCCCTATCTCGCGTGAACTGCTGAATGATGTGGAATGACGTACCTGTATTGTAACAGTGACTTCGTGACAAACCATTGTTGGGTTCTCAACCTAAGTGGAAAGCGCGACAGCCATGTTGCCGCTGATCGAGTTATGGAGGCGGGCATCAATAGAGCAAAGGTACGTTGAACAGAACGCCCAAGATGTCTTGTGATGCAACATTAGTTATAGGTTATATGTCGTCCGAAAGGTCCAAATGTTGACTGGGAATACCTCAAGAAACTCCATCCAGTCCTTCCTGTCATAGGGCACGTCTCCGATCACATGGAAGAGATGTTCCAAACATGGACACGGTACAAGGCGCACACATCGCCGCATGACACAGAAGGCATCCTATTACTTCAGCATACGTACATGCAGGCGAATCTTTACCAAACAATACCCGGGCGAAGGCTTGCGGATGGGAACAAGGCAGTGGACTACATTGACGAAGGCGTCCAGAAGCTTGAAGCAGCTATGAATAAATGGGCTGCAGCTTGAGCAATACCGCATCGTACAGAAAATATATGGCAACTCACCACCCACAACGAAGAGATGGCCGTCAATTCTGCTCCAGCACCAGCACCACCGATCACGTCGAATGATTCAGCTCCCATGATCATTGATGGAAATTGAGGTTGTGTTCTTCGTGCGTCGATGCCGGGGTGAATGAAATGGAGAGCCTGATGCAGAATTCGGGGGCGTGTTGCGACGATGAGGCGAGAGCAGAGGAGATTGTGATGCAGGACTGGTGGCAGTATGATTGCTGGCGGGAGCGAGTGAAGTGATGCAGGAGAGTAAGGAGGGCAGGGGCGAATCTTGGTTTTCGTCACGACGCGCACGTTTCCTTGACGGAGATTGACCGGCATGTTTCGACGGAGATTGTGGGGGTGAAGTAGTAAACACCTAATGACAAGATTAATGTGTTGCTTATAACAAACAAATTGACTGTGCATACCTGTGTTCGAGCACGGCTTGGGGACAAGGGAATTGAGGGAGCTAGAGGCGATGACAGCTCAATCTGGGAGTTCGAGACAGCGGGGTGGACCGGTGAAGTCTGAGGCCTAATATCTGTGCTTGCATCCAACTCATCACACGACTCCAGACCTCGTTTTCTCCCTTCGAGTTGCTGGTCTCTTGCAGCCCAATCCCTGTCAACCGCATTGAGGACGTCAAGGACATCTTGTGCATGACGGCGTGCAAAAACCCAGCCACCGTTGGCAAATCGCTTCTTGATGTCCTCGGCAGTATGCAGAGTGGCATCCCATGCCAACATCCGTATCACTTCGTCGGGGAGGACAGCAAGGCAGGAAAATGAGGTTCGCGCATATCGTCCCAAGCCCTGCTGATATCGCCAGAGTTGCAGCCTCTTGACTGCTAGCTCGCGGTGCTGCCCTGCGCGGTTCCGCCGAAAACTTTGACTGTCAGATTCGGAAGGAGGAATATACGCGCACCATCGCAATTCGCGATAGTTTGTAGCGGGAGTTGCTTGGATATTGGATGTGTCTGCCATGGGGAACGTCTGTTAGTGGGGAGGTGGACGATGAGTGGGAAACACGGTGTACTATCATAGTGAGCGATGTTCGTAATCATCGCTCTATCACCGTTCTGGGTCATACCTGCCGAATCTGACTTTTGCCCGCCATGTTGTTCCCATGAGGCGCGTTCACACCGGTCACAACACCTTGCACCGAGGGAATCTAGAGGAGGAGGGATATCAGAACCCAGAACAACGGAATGTATGTTCTACTTACTACTTGGGCGGGGCGGATTGTGGAAAAACTCATCAATGACGGCCCGACGGCAACCTGGGGACTCAAGCCATCGACGGAGAGAAGAGTCCACCTTTTTCTTGAATACTTGGCCATCCGGTAGCGTCTCGGTTACCTCGTCATAAGGGTCAGGCGGGTCAGGTGGTTTACGGTGTTTCGTCGTGTTGCTCTTCGTTGATCGCTCGGGTGCCTTCTGCTTCTGAAAGGCTGACTTCTCGATGAGAAGAATAGCTCTTGCTTGAATGGTAGGCAGCCGCCCTGCTCGCCCCGCACGCTGTATCCATACAGCCAAGGAGTTTGGGGCACCAAATTGAATCACCAATTCGATATCTGGGATATCAGCCCCCTTTTACAAGATCTACGCATTAGCATCCGTATGCATGGCACCGCGCGGGACTTACCATTCCGACGGCTTCAGTAGCAACGAGAATCCTTATGTCCCCCCTGTGGAAGCGATCCATGACGATCTGTTTACTCAGTTCGCCGCACAATCCATGGAGGAAGTCAAAGGCGGAGCAGATATGCCCAAAGCCTCGGTGTCGTAGCTGTTGCGTGAGATACTGCCATATTTCTATGGCTTGCATGCGTTCATTGACGAATATAACTGTTTTAGGGATATCATCGGGACTTTTTATGTTGTCAATGCCGACAATAGAGCCTACCGCGTGAAAGTCCTCTGCCCCGTCAATCTCAAGAACGTCAAATTTGATGTTTGGCCTGTCATTCCCCCGGTTCAGGAAGTACGATGTGTTGAGATTGATGAGTAGGGTATCGAGGACGTTCCGCAGGGCCAGTGGAGTCAATGTTGCAGAGAACGCGCCAAAAGGTATTGTGCGATCTTTCGGCATTAACGCGCGAAGTTGGCTGAGCTTGCCGTATGCAGGGCGAAAGTCACCACCCCATTCAGCTATGCAATGTGCCTCATCGACGATGCAGGCCAAGACTCGCCCAGATCTCCCGAGTGCGGTGAGCATCTGGCGAGCGGCACTGCTATTGATACACATCTCCGGCGACATGAATAGCGCTCGATATCCAAAATCTCTAATTTCCTGCATACACGAGGAATCAGCTACATTAGCATGACATTGAAACACCGGGCGTATGGTTTGCTCACTTTGTCCAGCGCGGGAGTAAAGGTATTCTCGTTTACAGCCGTTGCTCGGATACCCATCTGACGAAATCGTCGTGCCTAGTTCCATGATACTAGGTGAGATTTAAGGTTTCTGAATCTACAACGCAACACCTACCTGGTCTCGTTGAAGCGCCTTCAATGGGCTAACAATGATGATGAGCTTGTTCTGGTTTTCCGGTAGAAGGAGGGGCATAGCATATGGTACTGTCTTTCCTGAGCCAGTGCCTGCAATGACCGTGCAATCCAACCCAAGAAGCAGTGCCTCGGCAACATCAAGTTGCCACTCATAGGCCTGCTTCCCACCAGTCGCATTCTGGAAGCAAACCTGCATTGACTGCCTAATTTTTTGACTATCCCATTGCTCATGATTTGTTCGGGCATGTTCCAGGTTTTTTTGAGAGCTTTGGGCCAGCTTTTCGTGAGAATATAGTAGTTTAGATTGTCCAGCCATGATATTCAGATAAAGCGGTGATTTAGACGAGAAATACAACGAAACGTCGTATGCGCAGGAAGAAGGACGAAAGACGCGATGCAAAACAAGGTTGCGGGATCTCGCAAGTCAATCTAGAGGGTCTGGAATCCCGTCAGGTACAGGTGGAGTGATGACGAGTCACGAGACCTAATGTGACCGTTACATGCGAGCGCTTCTTGTAAGGTAGGAGTCCTCGACCAAAATGCCCCAGACGCTCCCCGAGGAGCGGCTGGGAATGAGACCATTTTCGTACGTATTGCACTGAGCTTAACCTACAAGAATCCATACGAACTTCATCCCTCGAGACTCAAGCAAGACGCAAGGCAGGCTGGTTAGGAG
>MU275267.1:32042-44317 GCA_022160315.1 Panus rudis PR-1116 ss-1
TTTCTCCCTTTTTGTGCCATCTCATGACTGGAAAGGCACAGTTAATAATGCAAGGTATGTACCTCTAAATTCTGAAGCATGTGCTACAACTTTTTGTGTACCTTTACACCCCCTTCCGCAATAAACTTCGTATTTTTTGCCGTTTTCTTCGATGCGCGATCGCGTTCGATCGCGTCGCGACGCGTTCTGTCACGGTCACACGCCGCCGGAGGCCCGCCAAAAATGGCAGAAAGCCCGTCACAGCGCCGCCCAGCCCATATCCGGTGGGGGTGAAGTGACAGGCCGCGTCACGTGCCTTTGCCGTGTCCCGGGACACGGCAAGCACCGAAGCGCCCTTTGGCGCCCGTGTCCCGTAGCGAAGAAGTGGGACCCAAATCAGTGGCTACACCCACTGATTTTTCAGAATCAGTGGATAACCCACTTTTTAAAAGTGGATCCAGTTCCCACAGTGACTGAGAACCTGGCAGTGCACATTGATGGCTACCGCGGCCTATCCAGCATGTATGAACAGGCTTACATCCAGTGTAGATTCCTCAGTAGCTGCTATTCAAATGTTTTTTGGGCTCCCGGGCCATCAATGTTCGATGATAAACTTCGAATACCCACTTTTTTCCCGTGAAGGAAGTGCGCCTCCCAGACAGGGAATATGTGTTTAATGATTGCCTTCAAGGACAGAACGACCTACCTGTGGTACACTCACCCGCAATGGTCTGTCAAGTCGTAGTAGCAGAGGAGGGTAGCCGTTGTCATACTCGCTGACTCATGAAGGAGATGGTGACCACCGAGCGGCAGCACTGGGAGCACCGCCACAACGTTGAACGCACCTGGCTTTGTCCATCCATCCTCCTTCAGGTTCCCGCAGCAGGAACAGCGGTATTTATTTATCCATTGTTTCGTCTCTCCCTTACCCCCTACATACAACGCTATACGCTCCTGCTTGTTCCCCTCACGATTCCCTCTCTCTGGATACCGCACAAGCCCACACTTCACCAGCAACTGGAATAAACCGCAAGGGAACGGGATCCACTCATGTCTAGCTGCCCCTCAGATAACCAGGCAGCAATCGACCAGAGCAGCTTCTGGAGTCCCAATGGCCTCAACTGGGATGCTCATCGAATAGGATGGGTCATCTCCGGAGCATGTGCCATAGTAGTATGTCGCTATACATGACAGATGAAAGACCGGAGCAACTCACAACTCGTCGCACCCAGACCCTCGTCATTTCCCTCATCACTGTCTTAAAACATGCTACGTGAGTGCGCAGCGGTGACTGAAGAAGCACATGGTTTGCTGAGTTCATTTAGACATTACTACAACCCGGGAGAACAACGGCAGATGTATGTCTTCATTCTTCAAGAAAGTCACCAAGTTGTGGCATCCATCTCACCGCTTTCCTCGCAGTCTCCGCATATTGTACATGCCACCCATATACGCCATCATCTCCTTTTTCTCCTACCGGTTCTTCCGGAGTTACACTTACTATGAACTCGCCGAGACTGCATACGAGGTACGCCTCAGTTAATCCTCTAAACGCAGGCCAGCTCATGAATTTCTTCTCGCCGTGGACAGTCGGTGACCCTCAGCGCATTTCTGTAAGTTCGTCCGAGTGCTAATCAACGGCATAGCTAATATGCTGTGACATGCGGTAGCCTCTTGCTTATCGAATACGTCGCCGCGACCGGCACAGGACATAGTGTCGACAACGCTATTGCGCGCAAAGAGAAGTCAAAACTGCCTCTTCCTGTCAGTCTCTCACATGGGATGAATTGTCGACCTAGCTAATTACGCTGCCCACACTCTAGTTCTGTTTTTGGAGGTACCGACCGACAAAGGTACGCCTCTGTCGCATTCAATAGGGAAACTCTTGTCTTACAACCCATTGTACAGGCATATTTCATGTATACTGTCAAGGTACGTTCAATATCGATGCTCGGTGTCAAAGAATATATCTTCCGGGGATGCTCATTTCATTACATTGCAGTGGTCTGTGTTACAATATGTTATCATCCGCCCACGTAAGCCTCTCTTCTTACTCTTCTGAATACTCAGATCTTCATAACCAGGTCCTTCGTTCCACCCAACAATGAACAGTACTCACGATCGTAGGCATCATCTGCCAGAAAAAGGGCATCCTGTGCGAGTCGGGTTCGTGGAGTCTCCATACCGCGAAAGCATATATCGCTGTAATCGACTTCATTAGTATCACGTTAGTACCCTTCCCCTCCGCCTTCGAAATTTTCCGAGATGGTGAGCGAGCGTGTTCGATTATCTTACTGTAGCGTCGCACTGTATGGCCTCCTCGTCTTCTATGGTTTGACCAAGGACGAGCTGAAGGGCCGAAAACCGCTCGCGAAGTTCCTGGCAATAAAGCTCATTGTCATGTTCACGTTCTACCAGTCGTTTATCGTAAGTCCTTCATCCTGTTTCATGTCTTCTTCGCTTTCCCATCGGTTTACTTTAATAACTTACCCTGGCATTTTCTGCTTACCCGATATTGTAGTTCAGCGCGCTGGAAGGTCATGTTATACACGGTGAGTATAGCTTTGTTGTATCCGCAGCCACCGCTTTGTTTACCGGGGTTTCCGGGTGTATCAAGAAACTACGTATTGGACGGAGGAGAACATCGCCGATGGGTTGAATGCGCTCGCTATCTGTATTGAGGTGTGCCATCTCGGTCTTGTCTCTTCTGGAATGATTGCAGGAGTTGACGGTATGGTTGCAAAGATGGTCTTCTTTTCTGCGTTCATGATGTGGGCGTACAACTGGAACGAGTACAAGTCTGAGGGGAGACCCAAGACAAGTATCTGGAGGCCTTTGTGGGACAGGTACGTAAAACCTAAACCCTGCGTGCATCCCTTCATCGAGCTAACATGACTTTATCCAGTATCAACTACGGTGAGCCCTCTTGCTCCACGAGTATCACCTTCTGACGCGAAGTATACTCACGTATCTTCTCCCACTCTTCCAGCCGACTTTTTCATTGAGATCTTCGGTTCTCTCAAATTCTACATCGACTACCTCCGAGGCAAACCACACACCCGCGGCCCCCGACTCACAATAACAGATAACGACGGCAAAGCACGTACGAAGATGAACATGGAAGAAGCCTTCGGAGTCATCAACTCCCAATCTGACCTCTCTCGCCCCCCTCGTCAACGACACCGTGCTTCCAACTACCAATTCGGCAGCGAACAAGAAGGGGACCAAGATATTGCTGCGAATAGGGCTGGGATCGGCGCGGGACCTGGGAAGAGTGCTGGTGCGAGGTATATGAGACCGAGTTATGATGAGAATATTAGGTTGGCACCGTATACGTATGGTGACCGACCTCCATCTGATTCTTCCAGTGGGGATAGTACTGGTGGTGCTGGTGCTCTCGCAGGGAGAGGAGGAGGAGCACGACAGCAACATCCGGCTACGGCACAAGGGTATGCTGTGAGCCCTGTTTCGAGTAGAAGTGATACTGTTGAGTCGATGGGTGCTCCTGGTCGAATACAACCTCAACAGTATGCGGGGTATCAGCAGCAGCCTTACTCAGGGTCAGATGCTCAGATAGGAAGAGCGGTGTAGAGGTATATCCCATTTCATATCTTACTGTCGCTGTTTCGACTCGCTCCTTTTTCCTTGTTTGATGTTCCGTCCGTTCACCTAGTAGTATAGGAAGTACCCGTCTTCCGATTTCTTCTTGGTTTTGTCTCTTTTGCTTCGTTAGTACTAGCTTGTATCTCACTCTCGCTCTCGTCCCCATTGACATTCTTATTCTACTCAACCCACATGCACCGGACTGGAGATTACTGCCGTAGAACCGACCGGTAGGTGTTTGTATCATCGTACCAAAGCTTGGGATCTCTTGCAAAGATCCCCATACCAGCCAACGCGTACAAATACGGCAATAGCAGCCACAGCATGAACGAAAACGCTTGGTGCCCCTTGGGCCTACAAATACACGGCGAACACACTGGGTGCAATACCAAAGAAGAAAACGATTTATCCCA
This sequence comes from Panus rudis PR-1116 ss-1, assembly GCA_022160315.1. Classification (NCBI taxonomy): domain Eukaryota; kingdom Fungi; phylum Basidiomycota; class Agaricomycetes; order Polyporales; family Panaceae; genus Panus; species Panus rudis. The sequence goes on from MU275267.1 coordinate 36,038, forward strand.
GAGCCGCTAAGGTGTTCAACTCCGGAGGAACCTATCGACAGGAGGAAGTCAACGTCATAGTGTTAGATCTTTTTATCAGGAACGTACCCTCCAACCATGTGTGGCTGCCGCCCTTCTAAAGCCTGCAACGGCCTCCGCCATCGAATACGGCCTAGGCCAAGTTGTCAGTGAACCAGTTCAGTAGTAAGTATGCGGCCATAGCTGTGAATCGACGTACTGTTGCCAGTTTGATGCCAACCGAGCCGGACGAGGGTCAAGGTTCGAAATGGCAAGTCTGATTTGAAGGAGGATAGCAGGTATACTGGCGGATACCACAACCATAGTTATGTATTCTGAAGCATAGAGAAGGATAGATTTCATACCTATACGACGGAAGCCACCCATCCGAAGTCAGCAAATCCATACACATTGACCCTCCACCGGTCACATGGCCCCCACCTCCTTGGATGAACGGCAAGAAACGAGGTTTGAGGATACGGAAGAAAGGTGGCGAATGTGGGTATGTCGGTGGGAACCTGATCTCGAACACGAGTGAATTAACGTTACTATTGGATGGAAGTTGAATGTTTAGCCCATGCAAGTAAATAGAGGTTGGAACAATGATACCCACTTATTCTGCATGTCCTTCGCTATTGGTAACTCTTCCTCAAACGAATGCAGTTCCACGATCCACTGGAACAGGTTATCACTGATCACATCTTCAGGCATGTACCAACCCAATTGCTTCAGACTCTTTGCCCTCTTCTGCTCGTTCAGCATGGCCATGAGCTCTCTCTGGACGGCCATCGTAGCCATATGTGAAGCATCGTTAGGAGGTGGGAGCATATGTTGCAAGGCCCCTTGAACCCATTCTGGATCGTGCTGCCAATCATCCTCTTCATCGTCATCGTCCACTATGATGGGGTTATCTACGGACCCAGCCTTGGACCTGAAGTCTGGGGTGCCTCCGACCAATGTAGAGTCTGAGCTGTCCGATGGAAGAAGTTCTTGTCCATTGAAGACCCTAGTATCGTCTTCATCTGGTTCATCTTCGACATGTTCATTTTGGCGAGCTATGAGGAGTTTCTGTAGTTTATAGGATGGTTCTGGGATGGCGATCGGTTTTTGTTTGAGTGTCACAGGGTGCTTGGGATCGAGTGGCACGCAAGGAATCACTTCGTCGTCTTCCATGTCTACGTCCATCCTATCCTCGACGGCAGCAGAAGTCACATCGGTTGTTGTCGGGTCGACGTTAACGAGTAAGTATCGACTGAGCGTGACATGGACGATAATTGAAAATCAATAAGCCTCGTGAAAAATGGTATGATATATCGAGGAAAGTGGCCCACCAAACAATCCATTCCGTCTTGGGCACGACGAAGTAAGGCGCCTGAGAAGTGAACTCTGCGGGCAAGTTGACAATTTCCGCAAGTGTAACACAAGCACCGACACCCAATTCGGTGCTTCGCCATCGGCACGAGGTCTTTCCGGAATAACCTTGCATGGATGTTTCGCCCTGTTTTGCAAAGTATACCCCTAGCATGTGATAGGTAGTTCATGAGTCACTCCAATGTGGGTACTAGAGAATCTAATGATATCCCCACCGTCACCGTACGCTCGACCGTGTGCAATGGTTTTATACCATAGCCCATGACGAATGATCTGAACGCAACCTTGAGTTACTTCGACTGACCATAATGAATGCCCAATCCCATCGCTTACCGAATGCCAGTTCGACGCAGCCGAGCCATGGAAAGCCTTTAAACCAAATTTAGTCGATACATATGCTAAAGCGAGAATTTTATTTCATTCCATCTCACATAGAGTGAAGGATACTTTGCGGCGTTCGCATCTTTCGCTTGAGCTTTCCTTTGCGCATTATAAAACTTTTCCTCCGCGTCTGGTGAACCTACACTGAATCTGAATTGTCTCCATGTAGGACCTAACACAAAATATGATATGTTTACAGTCAGGAAGGACGATATGGACTGGGTTGACGGGTCGTTACGTACCGATATTCTTGACACGATCTTTCTCGTCGGAGAGCTCCTCTAAATGGGCGGTGCACGACGCTACGCACCTACGAAAGGCAGTCGTCAAGGCTTAGGAGGTGTTGGTAAATAAGGAAGATTGGAATTGCTTACCATCGCAAGAGCAACCATGCTGCAGGGAGGCTAGTTTGATCCATATCCTGCAAGCGGGGTTTCGGATGTCCGTTCCTCCGCTTCTTCAGCAGGTATCGTCTCATTTCTCGGACCTATCAGGTCCAAACGGAAAGGAAATAAGCCACACGTAGCATATCTCAGGTGGAAGTTGCCCACCGTAGGAAGACTATCCAACAACTGAACGATCACCTTCCTCGTCTACATTATAAACACAACATTCAGTCAATTGGGCGATATATTACAAGGCAAAAATAAACGCACATCTGCGACAGCCAGTTTGTCGAATTCGACTAATGCCCCGCTTGAATTACTGGGAGCGGGGACTTGTAATCCTAGACCGAGCGGAAGAGGGTCCATGGCCTTCGCTTCGGAGGCAGCGACGTATGTAAGAGAGACGAGGAGGTCCACGGTTGATGGTCTAGCGACTATCTCGTACTGTCAATGACACATATGGAATACTTGAGCATTATTGCGACTGAAAATTCAAGAGAAAGAAACTGCGTACCTCGAGAGAAGGCCCCCGGTTGTGACTGTAATATTGGTATGAACAAAGTTTCGAGTCGCATACGTAGGGTTTCAACGCATCGAAATCTGTGTCGAGTCTATTGTAGCACACTAGACAGTACCGGGAACACAGCTAGTGTCGAATTGTCAGTTGGAATGGGTAGGCAGACGGTAATAGTACGATACCCACAGTGAGTCGTCGGATCAGGTATGAGAATGCCAGAAGGGGGAGGTTGAGGTGATCTGCCACCTCTCGTTCTCGAACTGGGTCTACAGGTAAATGGTAACTTGTTGCGAGATTACGCTCTTCTTTGTCGGCCTTGGTGAGTTCCTAAAACATAGTCCGTTCAGCCAAACAAACATACATAAGTAGGGCTGGAAGAGAAGCTCACAGGTCGGATCTCTCTGACAATATCCTCGGGTCTTTTCTGGCGTTGAAGTGCCTGGGAAATCAGTAACTCAGCAGCAGCCCATCCAAGGCCATACTGCAGACGAAGCTGTAAAGCAGAGAGGAAACGATCCTGCAAGAGCGATTCCAGGGAAGTGCTCAAGCTGAATATGAATTTGGCACTTTCACTCTCACTCAGATTTTGCTCATCTAACTTCTCAGCCTCTTCAAGCAATCTAGCCTCTTGTTCTGCGCGCTCCCACGCGGGCGCATCGTCGTAAGATGGCTGTGGCATTGACGACTCTTCCGTTGTATCTTTGGCCTTCAGCGCAAAGTTACGAACGAGCTCCTTCGTGAGTTCCTTCGTAGGTTTGTACCTCGGAGTTAGACCGACGCGGAAACGAAGGTTTCCGACGCCACGTGCAGATAATGACGGTATCAACGTGCCGTCGCTTTGCAGGGCAGGGTAGCTATCTCGCATGCCTGATACGACGAGTGTGAGATGGTGGTTCTCCGAGAGGAGACGAGAGTCCCATGCCATGAGAGCTCGTGGTGAGATGCCCTTGGCCAGTGAGACTACGGGGATTGAGACGGAGAGGACGATCTCGTCTAATCCGAGGCGAATAATTCCTGGTCGGTAGCTGTGTGCTACGACTTCGTTGAAATCCCTTGTGGATGATTCAGTAAGAGATTAGGGCGCTCTACCAATGCATACCGTTGGAGGGCGGATACGTCAACAGCAGACAATCCTTTGTTACGGGAGAGATCTTGGTAGTCGTCGAACATTTCGTAAAGCTCATCTTCGTCTTCGTCTTCACCCTCTTGCTCGCTCTCAGCATGGACGTCGAGTTCGCCATTCAGAATTTTGATGTCTCGCTGGCGTGGTGCTTTCTTACTGAACCGTTCTAAAACGTACTCTAGAAGTTCGGAGATCAGGATAGATCCTCTGTCGGAAACACTCTCAGTGATTTGTAGCACATAAGCAGGTGGGTCCGGGTCTTGACTGAAGCAGTAAAACGTGTGATGGTTCGGATACTCAGATGTATCTGGGGGATGTCGATATAACGAATGAGAACGACCGAGAACAATGAGGACGTACCGGATATCACAAAGCTCAGCTGTGCGAGGGTGCGGAAGCCTGGGTCGGATACTTCGCACAGAATGCTGTCGTCCTCGGTTACGATGTCTACTGTACAATGAGACATGTGGCGATAATCCAGAACATGGCACCCACTGCTGATAGAACAATTGTCTATAGCGACACGTTCAAATTGCTCCATAGAGGAGGCCAGATCGGCTTTGAATTTCTTGCGACCTTTCAGTGGGGAAGTCATGACTGCAACTGTGTGGTCTTCTCAAAAGCTCGTCCCGCAAACTAGTTGGTAGTATGGTCGCAAAAAGGGGTGTGGCACCACACGTTGGTGAAGTTGAGCCAACGCTAGGCTCGAAGTCGAACCTCGAAGGTGGCCGAGTCGCCGCAGCAAAAAAACGCTTCTGCCACGATCTGCCTCGCGCTTGAAGGCGTGTTCCTGTACAGCGAGTCTTCCCAAGATAGATGACTTCTTGTGAAGCCTGAGGAAACTCTATAACTCGAAAATGAACTCGGGAGCGAATGTGCGGTCGCCGAGTGGTAACAAAGAGCATCAGACGCTCAAGCACGCGGCACCGTCAATGACCCGCCGGAGATCACGGGATCGCGACGGTGAGCCTTGAGGCCTCCGGAGGTCCGGCGCTTTTTTCGGGCGCCTCCGGAGCTTCGGCCGGTGCGTCAGTTGGAAGCTCGGCCGGATAGAGGCCGTGTGGCCGAAGGATATAGTCAGTGCGCAACAGGCATGGACGAAATCGAGTCTGCAGCAAGTGACAACTGGCAGGTCGCGAGAGATCATACAAACAGCCGCAGTTCAGGAATCAAACTCGTATTGCCCTCTCTCAGCTCCCTCAAGGCTCTCAAGAGCAAGAAAAAGCCTGGAAAACACCATGTGGTCGAATCGCCCGTCAAGAAGACACCTCGTCCTCCAAAGCTGAAGCCAGTTAAGGAGGTTTTGACCAAATTGATCGCGCAGATCAAGAAGTAAGTGTACCAATCCAGTCTTGCATCTTTGGCAGCTGACAATTGCGGCGGACATGTAGGAAAGATGACTATGCCTTCTTCCTCACACCTGTGGACACTTCGCAGGTTCCTGGCTATACGGATGTCGTAAAACATCCAATGGACTTTGGAACCATCACTACAAAGGTAGAAAAGGGCAAATACAGATCCCTAGAGGAATTCGCTGTGCGTACAGCTGCTGGCTAGAAGGTACTCTGCGGCTGATGTAATAACCTCAACAGTCCGACGTTCGTCTCGTAACCGGCAACGCAAAGTTATTCAACCCGCCCGGGTCCATATACTACACAGAAGCGGACCGTATAGAGGCCTATGCACTCAGCCATATTTCCAAAGCGGCAGCGACCGTCATAGAGTACGAGACTGATTGGAACATTGATGTAGAGCACGAAGATGAACGCGGACCTAACGAAGACGGAGAGGACGGTAAAGATGGAACACATGCTCAGGGTTCGCCCATGGACGTAGACGGAAGCGTACGAGGCCGTTCGCCGTCCGTCGTATCTGCCCAGCCCACAGGTGCCCGACGGCAAGGTAAACCCAAGAAACAACCTGGCCAGATCAGCGAGTCAATCGAGGAGGATGGACATCTCCCCGGTCATAAAGATGGTCTCGGACAGTTTCCTCCAAATTCTGACCTTGCTGAACTCATGCTTGCGTTGAAGTTGAAAGGTATTTCCGTCCGCTCAGTTTTTCCTAGTCCGCTTCTCATAGTCGGTACAGGCAAGCGCTATCGTACGAAGAAAGAGCGTATGCGTATGGAAAAGGGCGGCCCTCCCTATGCTGCAGACGGTAGTCTTGATTATCCAGAAAGTAAGGATATATTCTTCCACGTTTCCATCCCTCGCTCACTTCACCTATTCTTAGTGGAAGATCCGTTCAGCGTACTATCCGTCTTCCTCCCAAACCCACCATCAAAACCTCTCCTCACCCCGCTATACCCAACTCTTCCGCCAACCGACCCCTCTGAACCTCCCTTCCCCGCGCCCGTTAGCCTCGATCCCGATAGACCACTGCCTAATATCCACGTCCCACCCAACAATAGCACCCCATCCAAGCAAGCCTCATCAAGCAAAGTCAAACCTAAACGCCGACACTGGACTATCAACCGAAGTACCGCAAGTCGATACAGAGCGCGTGATCGGGAGGAAGATGAGTCAAATAACGCCCCGCCGACATGGAAAACGCCTCGAGAGCCGCACGCTGTGGATTGGGGTACCTCTGCGATACTAGTGGATAGACTTGCGCGAGAGATGCGAGTACAAGATGTGGGTTCCGGCCTGGGTTCTGCTGAGAAGTTGAACGAGGTTTTGAGACGAAGTTTGGAGAAGGATTTGGGAGGAGATTATAAGTTGACGGTTGAGCCAGAGGTCAGCGACAAACCGTGGAAGGAGGATTACTGGCAATCGAGAGCGTTGCAGGCGGAGGATTACATCACTGACGTTGTTTACGGCGGGTTGGACGGGTTGGCGTATGTCAGAAGTCTTGCAGAGTTTACTCAGCGTCCAGAAGACATGGTACGTCTATTGATTCCCGCACTTTTAGGTTCCGAGCCCGCACATACGCGTATATCATATACTAACGCACGGATTTGCATTGCGATCACCAGGAATTCCACGATGGCGGGACAGTGCACCATGCGCTCGGTAAACCACTAGCCAAATGGGTTGAACAAAACGTTGTAGATCCCGTAACAGGCGGACGCCACAGACTGCTGCGGGAAACAGCCCGATGCCTCAACCGCCCCGGGACATCTCTCGATCCTCTCGTCTCCAATCAAGCCAACCTCTCACGCAACCTCTACCCTCGAGCTCGCCGACAACTCTACGAGCTCCGACAAATCTCTCGACACAAACTGGACATGGCCGCGCTCATACGGTCTCCCAACGAGTTGTTCTTGGCAGACGACGAATGGGCCGGTGCGGTGTACCTGAACGACCAGAAAGCGAAGATGGAAGAGGAGAAGGAGAGAGCGTTGAGAGAGTCTCCGGAGAAGAACGCCGCTGATTATCTCTCGTTCGCTATCCAGGCTCATCGGGAAGCGGAAGAAGAGGAGCAAGGGCCCGAGGAGAATACGAAGGGCAAGATGAAGCAGCATGTTCCTGAGAAACCGGAGATGTTGGCTTATGCTCTGAATTATTCTGTCGATGCTATTGCACAGCTCTCGGCGAGGCGGTCGAAGAAGAGGGACAGGGATACTATGGAGGCTGAGGACAGACCGGACATCCCTCAATGCGATGAGAAGGCTCAGCAAGAGGATGAAACTCAGCAGAGTCAGGAGCAGGAGCAGGGCGAGCCAGTGCAGAAGAAGATCAAGACCGATGAGGAGGACGAGGAAGAGAAGATGATGCACAAGTTGAGGATGAACCTGTTGGCCTTGGCCAAGAGGGCTCCTTTGGACCTTGTGGCGAGACTCCCCGCTGAACTGGTCCCGTCACACATTCGTGCATTCGTTCCTACGATTACGAATGGTACCACATCTCAGTCGAGTTCTTCATAGACCGTTCATATCCCCCCGCGTGTCCCCGTTCTCCGCCTTTCCCGTTCCGCCGTTCTCAGGTCGGCGTCATAGCCTTCACATCTCCCTCCATTCCTTCAAGGGTCCTCGCCTTCTAATCCTCGCATCTTCTTCTCGCAAAGCACACGCATGGGTGGCCCGCGATGCATATGGACGTTTCCTTGTTCTGCACATTTGCATGTTGTATCGTTATTCTGTAATGAATAGAGTTTGAGCCCGTTCCTTTTGTCTTTGCATCATGATCATCTAGGGTCCTCAAAATCTCAGCGTCCAGACACAATGAAAGCATTGCCCCCCGGGCCCCCTGCAAGGGTCCTGTAACGTCAGCTATTCAGTGACTTTGTGCCATCTGTCATGAGGTTACGCGGGTTCTGTCGTCAGGGATGTCGTTATCCTACGTTCAACGTTCAGGGTCTACTTCATTGTAGATCAGCCGACCCTTGGTTATTGTATAGGATGTCAAGGGTATAATAAGGTATCATTCGTAGTGTGAATCGTAAGTCTATGAACAATCAGAATACTACTACTAGTAGGGGGGAGTCGTGAACGAGGCGTTAACCATGACGGAAGCTAATACGTGAAGTGTGAACGTAGTACAGCAGTCATAAACCGGTCGTAG
>MU275267.1:44352-98833 GCA_022160315.1 Panus rudis PR-1116 ss-1
ATCGTGAGTCGTGAAAAAGCAAATGTCGGTGAAAAGGCGTGAACTAAGGCGTATGTCTAACGGGGAAAATAACTTCAGGGAGAAATCCGAGGGAGATGGAGAGAGATGAGTTGCAATTAGCTCCATTAATAGGAACAAAAGGAAGATGCGCAATAATAGATGATATGAGAGAGAACTAGAATCACAGCAAGCAAAAGATGTCCATCAGCGAAATCCGGAATAGGAACTGTGTAAAGCAAGTAAAAAACAAATAACGATACAGGGTTCCGGGGACACCCAACCAGTGAGAGAAGCTGCCAGAGATGATACACGGGGGGCGGAACGTTCCGAACTAAGCAGATCCGCATTCGCCCAATACCCTCCACCAAGACAATTAGACTGATAGCATTATAGGCGCGGCAACTGGTATATGGTGATGCGAACGATGATGAGGGAGTCGGCGGGATGAAGACGTGTGATGATGACGACCAGCCGTGGTATTCGGTCGCACGGTATGTATAGATGAGCCGTTGTGTGGAGGTAACATAGTTGATGGATGCATAGGCACAGGTGCAGCTAAGAATGGCATTGACGGCTGCATCATCATTGGTATGTTTTCTGTCGTCGAAAAACTTCCAGCGGGGTGCGCAGTCACTGTAGGAATGGAGTATAGGAATGGGAGGGGCGGCATGCGAGGGGCGGAGGCGTGCATCCGTGGTGGCGGTAGGTGTGGTGGTGGTGCGGCGGATGTCACCGGCTTGGTGTCGCGGTATGGTGGACGAGAGACATTGGGCGGCGTAGACCGAGATGGTGGCGGAGCAAGAAACGTAGGCGCTCCTGCGTGAGCAGCTACCGTAGTATTGTATGCTGCCCAAGCAACATTCAGAGCCAAGCTGATAGCATGACTCATCCGTTGTCGAGTTTGCTCCATCACTTCTCGCGGATACCAGTCGTAACCCATTGCACTGCAAGCCTTCTTCAGCCAGTCTTCCATGATCGCCTCAGTCCATTCGATTCCTTGCGAGCGGAATCCGAGTGTGAGGATGTGAGCGATGTCTGTCGGGTCGTCTTTTTGATATCGTACTAGTTTGAGTGCGACCGCCCATGGCCAGGTTACACCAATCAAGAGTAGACCTCGAGACGAGTAGATGCTATTATTGGCGATGTTGTTCGGGTTTATTGCATCATAATAGATGGGATCGTAAGGGCGCCCCTTGGAACTGGAGCAAAACACGGAAGCCTGTCAGTTTCATTGCGAACAACGATGTCACGATCCCGTACAACGGAATGTTCGGAGCGATGATGCAAAAAATCTTGAAACATGGACTCACTCGGTGGCCATGGGAAGCGCTACATCGGCGTGGGCATTCATCCAGTCCTCTCCAAGACCAAAGTGCTTTGCTGTCGCTTTGATGCACTTGTTGAGCCGTGCTTCAGCGTCGTAGAATCCCTTCTTCTGCCATTCTGTGACAAAAGACCGTAGACAGAAGTCAATGTCTCGGGTGGAAGACCGGCAAGCGAGTTTGGGATGTAGAACCATTACAGCTCCACCATGAGCGACAATATGGACCTGGCATCCAAAGGATGCGAAGAGACGTTCAGAGAGGTATTCGAGGATACTGGGGAGGTTGCTGCGCGAGAGGAGGACAGTGTTGTGTTCGTTCAGTCGAGGCATACTGGGTGGGAAGGCGTGGGTAGTCCGAAGCGAGACGCAGCGAGGAGGAGGCAAGTCGGGCTGATGGCTAGGAAGTTATAGCAAGTGATCCGAGAAGTCCTGCGTACAGGTTATTGTGAAGTGCCACTGACACGGGTATATCATTAAAGTAGCAAGTGGGGGAAGGAACGAAGGACAGGACTCAGGAGGACAATAACCTCGTTGTTTATATATCTCGGCACCAGTTTTTGATTACTAGTGCGCACTTTGTAGTGCGAATTGAAAAGGCCTGTGACACCCAGGGATGATTGTTGCACGCGGCGTTTGGCGCGGAACCCGCCCGCTTCTTGAGAAACCTCTTCGGCCGGAGCGTGGGTTACACATGTTGCTGCACAGCTTCGTCCGCATTGGTCACTATTGGCAAGTCAATATAATGCAGTTGAATACATAGCCATTACGGTCAAGAAAAGCCTGATACCTGCAGCGATTGTCAGGAAATTACTGCGCCTGCGGTCTCCGAAGGCGACAGCATTCCCTGAGTTCGGACCAGCACTGGTGGCGAACTTGCAGTGGACTTCGGCGCCAACATGTCGAGGCCTCTAACCGGGACCAAAAACGGTTGACCTTGTCATCGTACTAGTCGATGTTAGCTTGCTGTATTACAGTTACGCTGTGGCGTTCATCTCTTCGATAGAAGATTAGTACCCTGTGATATTTCCATGCGTGTTGAGTTACCAATTGAATCCGGCCGAAGACAAAGCGATTCTCGAACTAGAACCTCTCACCCTTCGCAGCTATGAAGAAACTTGACTCACTCCCGCGGAAGGCCCTGAGTAGAGAACAAGTGGGGATTGTCTTTCATCACTTCTATGCCAACAACACCCTGCAGGGTTCTCCTAGTTTTCTATCAACAACCCACGCTTCCTATGCAGCCAAGAAGAATTATCAGCGTGGAACGGCATTGGATCACGTACCCCGACTACCGACTACAAGCCTCGCGGTGGCCTCGTGGTATGTTAATCACATACAAGTCTCTTTCGTAAGTGGCGACCCTGTGCCGTCTCTATTCACTATCGCACTGCGACACAGGATTTACTAGGATCGCGCAGGACTTAAGGCTACGCAACTGCCAAATATGGGGTCAGTATATGGCTAGAGTCAGTGCAGAGGATATGCTCAACAAAGAGAGCTGCAAGGATTTCGAAGAAATGCTATGCAGAATCAGTACTCAGAACCAGGAAGATCGTATCTGTGAAAGGGTCCAGGGTAGCTGTGGGGGAATTCCTCGAAAGGGTTGTAGCCCTTGAATATCTGTTAAGCATGAGTCGAATGAAGCAACGAAGCATGAAATACTTAGCTACAAATAGAGAGGAATGCCCATGAAGCCCTCCAATTCATACTACGGGAGAACTAGAACTTATTGAGCACTCACCATCTGGAAGGTTAGCTCCACACAATCTGAACGCAATCGTTCATGCAATTTCGAGCAGTTGTGATCGTTACAATGTTCTTAGAACTGTAGTACTGATTCTATGGACTATCATGGTAAGATGTGAAAGCGGCTTCTGATACATGTTGCACCGCTAGCCGCAGCTCGGAACGGAACTGAGAGTTACTTACGATACGAATTTCACTCTTCTTCTTCCTCCTCGTCCCGATGAGCCTCTACTTTCTCCGCACTCGCGTCTTCTGCGACTTCGGTTGGATGGCGGCGACGCCATTCATTCAAGCCATGTTCAAACGTCCTGTCGTCCAGCCCACGACTGACAAGACAGAATGTCACACCTGAAAGACATTGGGCGGTGAGTCATCATTGTTCAGGAATGTGTAAATACTCGAGCACAAAGTTTGTTTGAGACGCGACATACCAAGTGACTCAACCTCTTTGTTCCGGTGCTCGTCGTCAAAGAACAACTGCAAAATATACAAGGTTAAAGTTCAGTGAGTAGTCCAGTTGGACACAGTCAGCACGATGACCAACCATCTCGGAATAGGGCATCCCGGTTTTCTGGTGTAATTTCTTGAAGTGCGTTATCTTTGAGCCTACGAAAGTAAATTGACTCAATTGTGCGCAGTATGCGCAGCCTTCGTAGACGTACCCGGGTATATCTCCTGTTGGTCAAAGAATTTGATAGCAGGCGTAGGAGATTCGCCTTTATGGCCTGCGGGCGGCGGAACTAACAAGAGAGAAAGTGCTCTGCGGGCTCTGCCAATTGTGACATGTGCTCAGCACAGAAAACAAAAAGACAAGGTACTTCTATAAGTACGCACAGAGTAGGTGCAGAGGTACGGGAACATGCAGCGATGATGACTCCTGCATTGCGTAGGCGGTGTAGAATTTCTGGGACGTCACGATAGAACGAGATCTCCTCGCCATATCTATGTATGACGGCGCAACACCTGAGTCAGCGACTAGTGCAAAACACCTGGGACATGCAGATGTAAACATACTTGTCCTTAACGGAGTTGAGGGCATTGCCGTCCCTCTTCAGAGGAGCTGTACGACAAGGCAAGGTGGAGGGTCAGGAAACGAAGTAGCGGTAAGCCCCTTTACAACATACGGGTAACGTGGGTATCTATCCACAGATCCCACAAGGTATAACTGTCCTAAGCAATATCATCGTTTGTTGCGTTGTAACGTGAAACACCAGAGATCCAACAAATTAAACACGTACTCGAGATCAAAAGCGACAAGTTTTGGCAGTCGGCTTGTCATTTCTATTCTTAGTGAGCTAAGGAGGCGGTATTGTTCAGCTCAGATCCTTTTCAAGTTTAACAAAAATGCAATACAGATTGGGTTATAAAATGTTGACACTCGTCAATCTGTTCGTGGCTGTCGTGTAGAGCAAGATCTTGTTGAGCAATATGGAGGCTCGATGGAGAGAAGCTGAGGAAGACGCGTCAGCCAGAAAACGTGATGTGTATTAGGGCGCTTGTTACGGTGCATGGCTTACGCAACACTTTCCTGCGATCCACCGTTAACGCGTTAACGCCGTTACGCCCGGCGCCGTAAGTAAGAACGACTCCAACCTTCAGAGTCCCAGTTTGCCATTACTTGACCACAACCTCCCAAGTATCAGGTCCTAGTATCGAATGTGTCTGAGAGTGATACTAACTACTTGCTGACATCTACAGGACTTGACGTTCAAAGTATCATTTTTGCTTGAAAAAAGTACGAATTATACCCGTCTTGACCTGCCTTCAAAATGACCGCGAGAGTACCTAGTCCCCCTCACAAACGTATCAAGCTAGAGTCTCCCCCGTCTTCCTCTTTGAGCCTCCCGAATGAGGTGGAAGAGGAGGATGTGGAGGATGAATCGGACGTAGAGCAGTGCAGCATCTGCTTGCAGCCCATTGCGGACCGCACTGTCATCCCAACGTGTTCTCACGAATTCTGTTTTGAATGTCTCTTGATATGGACAGGTGAGTAAACGTGCAGTAGTGTTATTAGGGGATCTCCTAACACCCTATAGACCAATCCCGCAGATGTCCACTTTGCTCCCAGGACATAGGCGATTACTTGATTCACCATATTCGGTCCAAATATGATTTTCAGAAGCACTATCTGACTCCCCTGCGTACCTCTCCAAAACCTCAGTCTGTACAAGCCGCTGACCCAACTCGATCGCGACGCCAGGCTATTCGAAGAGAAGTCGAGTGGGGTCGCAGGGTGCGTAGAGAACGTGAGATTGTTGATCAGCTCGACAGAGCTATAGAAAAGAGGAGGTGGGTTTATAGGAACCGACTTTACGCCAAGGTAAGGAACGCCCAGATCTGAGTATGACAGCCCTATCCTGATAACCTGTCAACAGCACGTTGCATCCAACCCATACACCCGTTATCGGCCATTCCCTACGCCCGCTCAGTTCGCGGCGAACCCTGATTTGATTACTCGTGCGACTATATTCATCCGTAGAGAACTTCAAGTATGGGGTTGTCTTGACGTTGAGGTAGCTTTTCATTTCATATCCCGTTGCAATCGTATCACTAACCCTTCAATTCTACCTGCTCCACCTCACTAACCCGATGACCCCGTCCGCGTTTGCCCTGGGTATAATCAACCAAAGTTTCTCACCACCTTCACCATATCCCTTATGAAATCTATCGATATCCGTTCTGAACCCGCTATCAAACTGCTGGCCGAGTTTCTCGACATGGATACAGAACATGAACTTCGGGTCAGTGGTAGTAACGATGGGCCACGAGCCAACGCCGAACACTTTGCGCATGGTAAGTAAAGGTGCACATTTCTTGCCCTGCGCGATCCCATGACCTGTATATGGCGAAGTATTCGTTCCAGCCAAATTTCCGCTCTTCTTTCATTTGTTGCCATACCTACGCTCTCACACCTGACATACCCTAACTAATCGTTTCATTGGACTTTAGAGCTGTATTGCTACCTCCGCTCCCCGTACAGGGATCTTTCCGTTTACGATTCCGTCGTTCAGGTGTGTTGCGATGATTTATCATTGATATTTGGGTATGGCTAATCTATTTGTAATTCTGTATAGTATGACGTACCTGAGGATGCACCCTCTCCGGAATACCACACCAGCAGCAGAAGGTGGTACTCCGAGTCTCGGTCTCCCTCTCCGCATCGCTCGCGTTCTCGTTCCTGCTCGCGGTCCCGCTCCCCACCACGCCGTGAGAGAGAACACCACTACGAGAAGTCATCATCTAGACATCGCTCTAGATATCCAATCCACGAGCGACGTCACTCTGACCGACACCGCGGGCGCGCGCGATCTAGCTCCTCGTCGTCAGGCCGGTCAGCGTCAGTGAGACGGGAAGTCGATGAACAAGAATTTCAACAGCAGCAGAACAGATTGGGTCACAAAAGTAGAGAGGAGAAGGGCAAGGGCCGAGCGACTGACGTTGGTAACCACCAGGATGTGTCAAGGATGAGTACACGCAGTCATCGACAAGACGCCAACGCTGAATCTGGGCCACCGAATGCTGCTCACGAGCGGTCTATCCGCGACGTACCTTCTCCAAGAGTAGTGAATGCCGAAGAAGGAAGCGCATTCATTGAAGAACGGAACCCCGCTTCCCCCTCATTGCCTCGTCCTGAAGCATCATCCGCTGCACGTCCGTCGAATGAACCGAAGTCTCGCAAAGTCCGCAGCCCATGGGAAACATTGCATACGCATCTTTCTAGGGCAGCTACTTCGTCCGGCACACGAGGACAACCTGCCGAACAGTCTACATCGTCGTTGCATGCAAGCGTCGCTCCTCAAACACATGCCACGAAACAGCAGTCCGAAACGTTGAAGCCTTCCTTGCTGGACCGTCTATCGGATGCTTTGCCGTCGACTGCTTCTGATATGAAGGAAGAAGTTGACCGGGAGCCTTCGGGTGCTTCTCACGACCCTGGTCTGGTCGATCGTCCAGCTGCCAGTGTCGGGCATACCGGTTCTCAGGGAAAAGCTCCCATCAAATTATCCGCCCCCGAAATTATGGCACGTACACGAGCGAGGTTGGCTCGGCTTACTCGCGAGACGTCGCAGTCTTCTGTTGACCAAGAGCGTCGTGGTGCTCAGTCTGGTACGGACAGCCGCTCAATTGCCATCGAGGACGTTTCGACAACTTCTTCCACCGTTCTTCCTGCTCCGCGGGAGGACGTTCGGGACCTCCGAGAGACAACGGCTACGTTACGCGAGAAGCTGCTTAGCAAGTTGGAGGCGGAGAAGGTTTTGCAAATCAGAGGCTCGTTAAGCAATAACGAAGAGGTTTATTGCCAACCAACGGATAAACCCTCTGTCATCTCAGTCAGTAATCCGACAACCTTCTCCGAGGGTGGTCGCGGATCCAGTGTAATGGGTGACCGCATTGAATCCGAGACGAAGGAAGCAAGACTTCGTAGTCAAGCACAATTGCGTGCAAGGCTTGCGGTCGAGAAACGAATGGCGATGGACCAGTCTATCGATATGGGTTCGAGTCATATCCGTGGAAGGAACGATGGCAGCGAGAAGGAGGAGTTACTTAGAGTCAGACTAAGGGAAAAGAGGGGCTGAATGTAGTATATCATGGATGGCAGATTGTTCCCCGCAGACTGGTATATAGAAGTCATACCTACTTCGCGGGTTCCGATGGAAACATATGACCAATGTCATGTCAATTGGCTTTTACTTCCGACAACATATTGATTCGCACTGCTCGGTACATTATGATCTATGTTATACATCGGCGAGACGACAGGTGATTACTACTAATGACGGGCTGCGGCTTCAACAGAAGTATTAAAGGAGGATTAAAAAGGAACGGTAGGGTGATATCCGGAGACTAGTCGAGTTTAAAACGAAGGCGTGATAGTGTAGTTCCAAAAGTGTTACAACTAAATAATGTGGAGGGGGCTGTAGAGATTGCGAGGTAGCATAGAAATATTATCAAGATGGATATAATATCGATGAGATTCGTGGAAAGGACGTGGGACGTGAGACGAGCGTGAAGAGAACCAGTACACCAGTACAACAATAGGGTAGTGCGTTGATCTTATCGGTCTGCATCGTGTTGTCTGAACGTATCCTGAATAGGAGGGCGTGACGAGGAGCCAGGCGCAGAAGGACCAGGCAAGTCGCCTTGATTATACGAAGATGGCGCCGTAGGGCGCAGAGACTCAGGCTGGCTCCGGATAGGCGGAAGCATAACATGCGCTTGCGGATTCGCATCGCTTTCGTGAAGTATGTTGGTCAACGAAGGTAATTGAGTCTGGGGAGTGTATACGTGTGTAGGCGTGTGAGGGGGATAGGTGTGCTCCGGTGCGTAGTATGTAGGACTCGTCGGACTAGCGTGAGAGGTGCTAGGACGACTGAAGGGTGAGAAAGAGGGATCGTCCCAAATCGGTTGAGGCTCGAGAGTGAAAGGCGGAGGGATGTACGGTGGCGCCGAATGTGCAAAGGGTGACTCGGCCGTAGGCGTTGTGGCGGATAAGTGGCGTCCCCCCGATGCATAATGCGGTGGCGCGGACGCTAACGCTCCGAACTGTGTGTGTTCAACTGCGGAAGTGGGAGCCGACTGGGGAGGACTCGGGCTGCCTATACGAAGAGGAGGTAGCACAATGCGTGGACCTTCTGTTTCAGCAGCGAGTCTTGACGGGTGGGACGGTGCTGAGCTAAGACGAGACAAGGTTTCAGGAGAAGCTCGGGGTGGCGAGAGGCGCTGCCCGTAAGACGTGCCATATAGTGCACGATCCGATGTTGGATGGGATACACCGTACTGCTCAGAATGAGTTGGATACGTGGAGGGTGCGATTGAGCCCGGGACTCCAGGTCCAGATAGTTGGGGCAGAGAACCGGATGATCTCCGGTATCCCTCAGAAGAATACGGATCACGAGCGTACAACTCGGCGACCGCACTTGAAGAGCCTTGAGAGTGAGACGAATAGGGTGTTGGCTCGGGGCCGGTCAGTCCTGTAGGCCGCTCTTCGCCTGACATTCGATGTTGGCCAGATGGTCCTGCCCGTGAGGAAAGATCCCCCAAAGGAACGTTGGTGTAGGGCCCGTACTGAGGTGGACGAGACAATGGTGGGGCATTCTGTCCCCGTGGACGTCTTGCCTTCTGACGTTGATTCTGTGAAATGAATATTAGCATTATGCTTCGTCCGAATGCAGGGACAGCTTGCCTGGAACCATATCTGTAGAGATCGTTAGTTGGGAATCTACTAAACACGCGATGAAGAACGACATACCTGCACTTTGCGGGCACTCAATCCGATGCTACGACCTACTTCCTCGCGCATTTGCGTTGTAGGGAAGCGAGACTGTAGATTGCCGTCAGATCCGGACCCGAAGATCAAATACCATAACGCACCTGAGCCAATAGAGCATGAAGTACAGCGGCTTGGTGAGGTGTCGTCAAAGTACGCGTTCGTTTCTTCTTGGGAGGGGGAGCCGGTTTCTCTTGCTCCTCCTCGGCCGGTTGACTCGAACCGGCCTCCATTTCAGTGTCTGCCATATCTCCTTGGGAAGATGAGGCTGAAGGGCTAGAGCGTCGGGCAGCCTTCCCTTTGCCCTTGCCCTTCCCTTTGTCGTCTTGCTCTTTCATGTCAGCGTGTGTTGTGATAGGCACCGGAGAGTGAGGGGGACGTGAAGAGTTGAGCGGAGGGACGCCAGCGGGATGCGAGGATGCGAAGATCAAAAGTGGTTTGCTATGTCAATGAGTGGTGCACGTCGGGAGAAAGATAGGAAGCAGCGGCAGCGATATGTGGGTCTGTAGAGAGCGAATCGTAGTTATTAAGTCACGTATTAGGGAATGTGTAGGTTTAGAAGTGATATGACGCAGGAGGGTTTAACCCTCTAAAGGCAGTGATACAAGCAAAAGGAGGGAGGGAAGTTCAAAACATGGGAGGAGACGAGAAGCAAACCTGGAGCACTGTCGCAAGTCAGCGCACGGGCGGGCAAATGTAGTGGCCAGTCGCAGGGGGATATTGGATCCCGATTTACGGATCTGCATATGAATTGGTGAGGCAACGACGACATAGAAGCGACGATATCATCTGTCGCTATGAAGGAAGACGGCATAAAAAGAGAGTCCCTGGCGTTCGCGCCCCTTGGTTTCCGAAGCCTCACTGCGGCAAGCTATACCGTTCTCGGTCATAACGGGCTCGTGACAGTTGACGATCCAGAGCGTTTAGTACGGCTCCCCAACTTGAAGCTTCCTCAGTCCTGCTTGCTGCCCACTCTGACCGTGAACCCTCTACGAATGTCTTATGCCTGCACAGTCTCCCCCGACATGTCGAAACCATCGAACGCGCTTTGAGTCGATTCCTCGGCGGCTGGGCTGCATGAGTACACGAGAAGCCCTCGCGTAAAATTCGCTCACCAGCTACATGGTTGCTAAATGGTTGTTGCCCAATTGATGGAGTCCATTCGCGAACACGCGGTAGCTATATATGGCGATCTGTTCAACCGCCTTCCCCAGATTCGCGATCGCGCTATTCCCGATGTCGGCGCGGTCCTGGGATCCTGGGACCTGGTCGCTTTTCGTCCGGCTCCGTCACACCCCTTACATCTCGTGCAACCTCACTTTCTGTTTGTTCTCCTTCTGAGCTCTTGCTTGCTTGAGGACTATGGTGCTTGGTGGGTATGTCCCCCCTATGACACGAACGCTTTCGTTAACGCACCTTGTAGACGCTTCCAGGCCCAGTGGTACTATGGAAACAGCGAAGATAAAGTCCACCTAACTACAGAGGTCTGGGATTACACCGAGCGCGTCATGCTGCTTCCGCGGCTGACAACATCCGGGCAATATCCACACGCAATGCAAGCCGTAATCCACGCCCTGTATTGCCGCTCGCTATATGGTTATCCCCCAAGGACATGCGTTTGGAGTGCTGTCACCCAAGTACCCAGTCTGGTCAGTTGGACTGATTCAGTCAGTGAGCTGGAATAGAACACGCAAAGAAGCAAGGGGTGCTTCACTACTATCCCCGGTCAAGACCCATTCAGGGACAGAAAGCCAACTGGACAGCGGCTGAATGAGTGTGACAATCTCGCAAATCGAGAGACATGCGCGTCCCTCGAAACGGGATGCACGCTGTATCGATGGTTGTAAGTATTCGTGCACAGCTGGACCGAGGGAGTGGTTAATGGCCTTCGTAAACGTACGTAAATGGACAGCGCTGACACATACGCAGATAATCTCCCTTGCGAATGGCTCTGCTCTGTCTTCGAGGACTCAGGACAGTTCTTGCCGACTTCTGGCTTGGAGGAAGTCAACATTCATTGTAAGGTTTGTTTTGGACTGCATTCGATGTCAATTCCATGATTGAATTCACGTTGAACCCGAACAGTCCGTATGCTGTATCCGTGGATACCAAGACTGCGGAACACTCACTTGAAATGAGAACCAAATACACCTTCATCTGTAAGATATTAAACGCAATAGCAATTCATTTTCTTTCATTAACGGAACCTCGCTCGTTTTGAAAGCATATGGAGAGCACAGATAATTACTCACAATGACAACGAGAGAGTTAATAACTGATGGTCGTCGTCGAGCGGAACGACGAAAGCTCCCGTTGACCGCGAGTCCCCGTGATACGACCATACTTATGGATTCGTGAACTAGCGGCGCCGGCGTTCAGTAGCATGAGGGCTATACGCCCGGGCCCGCTGACTAAGGTCGGATGGGCCAGTCAACCCCGAGGCCCAGGGGGTCGATCAGAAAGTCGCCTTCCAAGCCCGGGTATCAATAGGGCAGCCATACTCGGCGTCAGGCGAAGCCTCGACATCGAGGAATCCTCGTGTATCGACGATTATTGTCCTGGCAGCGGGGAGTGCGATGGTCGGGTGGTAGTGGATATGACCCAATCGAGTCCTACCGAGTCTTGATGTCATCAACGCTGCACAAAAGCGAAGGATTCAGTCATCCTGCGATGATTCAACGCGACGCTTTATGGTGCTGTTTACATACTTCTGACATGCAGAAACGGCTTGCAACACACTAGTAATGTCCCTCAAGGTGAAACTTCATGTGTCCACCGGCGAGCTGCGATCCTCGGCCACAGCCCAGCTGGCAGCCATGACGATGGTGTTATTTTGACAGGCTGTTCATAATATTGGGCAGGCACTAGCTGTGAGTGGGTGAAACGGCCGACGGCCAGAAAGCTGAGATAATAACATTAGTCTGAAGCTCTGAAACTACAGCAATAACTTGAACAGCAATCGGCTGCGAGAACTGCGCGAGGCATGATTGAAACACTGAGCGTAAAGCATTGTTCTGTATCTCGCTTGAGTTGTTGTAAGTAGGATGTCGTCGGTCGGCCAGGGCCATACGGGGTTTCCCCGGGTTCGGCGAAAAGCGACAACACCTCCGGGAGCTAGGAACTCACATGCGACCGCAAAATATATGTGATGAGATGCCATGCACCGCTCTGCGACATCTGTGACACTCATATGTTCGCGTACTTCGATTCGGCCAGGATTCGGCGACCCTGTTGTACCGGTATTGTCCTTAGCGATTACGCGCGATTTTCGTCACCTCGGACCAGCTTTCGGGTGTTTCGAATTGGATTTACCTCAGCTTCAGGATTTTGAAGAGCATGCAAAGGGCTGCAGACCGCCATTGGGCATTGTAAGGGATACTTTCAGATGGACGAAGAATATACGTATGATGATACGCCGAAACCTGTGGGTGATCTAGTGACAAGAAAGGACTGCGCGATAGTCATACAGCGTTAGAGGCATGACTCTAGGTTTCAATATTTTGGCTTACCAAAAGACTACTATGCAATGTTCTTATTCTATATGTCGTTCATCTCTCGCCGATGGTGGAGTCAAGAAGAAAAGTGTCTCGGGCTCCTTTCGTGCCAAGTGCCAACTGAGCATTTGACGCGTCACGCGCGTGACAAAAGAGTCGCGATCACGAGATTGTGACAGACGCGACAAGTGACAACTTCAGCGCGCACCGTGCATCGTTGTCTTTCACACTTCCATCCTAATGGGCTCATCGTACAATCTAGTAACTCAATGTCCTGTACGATGGACTGCAACCCAAGAAAAGTCCATTGCTGCAGACTTTCCCGTCGATATATCGGACGAGTCTCCCGAGACATTCGTGTCAAGGATATACCAGCAATTCATGTTTCTACCTGATGTCCGTGAGCCTATTATCCACGCTTGAAACACACACTCAAGGAGATTTTATGATTTTAGTCAATAATGCCGCTCCGGTTGCTTGTTCCAGCCATTAGGCGACTTCCCCAGAGTGGTCCATATGATACGCCCGCAGAGCATCATCTCCGAAGAATATTGGAGTCTTTGCTTTTGACACCTCGATCTTCTTCTGAAAAGTATCAAACCCGTGTACCAGATCTACTTGTGGACGAGGACGCCGTCCCTAACCTCGAAGCTAATATACTCTGGTATGGAGCCAAGTATGTGAAGCTGGACATTGAAGACCATGCGAATGAGGAAGAGCAAGCCATGGCCGAAGAGAAATGGAAAAATGCTTGGCTTGAACGCTTGGAGCAACGCGAGTAAGTGCGCTACATGAGCATGACATTTTGGGGCTCACAAGTCTGTTATCAGAGTTATGGTTCAAATCCTGCTGCATTTCTTAATCCTCACGCTACCAGAACCTGAACAACACTATCGCCCGCCTACTCCCGACCCTCAGCCACCCACATCATCACCCCGAAAGCGAAAAAGGAAGTCCCCGCCGTCACAGGGTACACTATCAAATGAGGCTATTGAGGATCGTTTGGAGTCCTTCATGGATAAACTGTGCATGTGGCAGCTCACGGGAGCTCTGGATGCTACAGTAGGCAGCAAAGCCAAATTCCACCCGCCTAACGCGAAAGGGAAACAGAAAGCCAGAGAAGAACGCGACTGGATGCAGATATTCTGCGAAGACGTTGTCGAACCTTTGTACGATATTCTCCATACTGCCTCCTCATTTCGTGGCTAATATCGGCTTGGTCAAGGTTCAAGGATTGCTTATCTGTTCATTGCGGTCTTTTGCGATCAAAGGTCTTCCCCAGCTCTCCCTTCTCTGATACCGAATCAGACACCAGTCCCTCGTCGCCGAAGTTTTCGGCCAAGCGTGTAAAGACGTCCGCTCCCTCTTCACGTAGACAATCCCCATTCCCATCGCAAAGCCAGAGCAAGGCAATTGAAGGATCCTTGAGCCGCTCTCGCTCACTCTCAGTCACTTTGGAAGAGGAGCGAGAACGGTCGCGCTCAGTAGGTGTTGGCCCTAGTAACATGCGAAAGCGTGTACTGGTACGAGAAGTCAGCATGACCACGGCTTTTAAGAGCAAGAGCAAAACGAAGAAGTTCGAGTCACAGCAGAAGACGACTATTCGCAAGGCTGCCGAAAAGCGCGACAGCGGGGATTTGCCGAAGAAGAAAGATCTCAGCAAAGGGCGGACCTTGGTCGCTGCAACTCCGGCAAAGTCAAGGATCCAGTCGAATAGCCAGATCCTGCCTCTTTCTCAATCACAGCCTACCAGCTTCATGCAAGCTCTACTCGAGGGCGAGGATGACGATGACGACGGATGGTCGCCGGACGCATTACCCGAGACTCAAGCCAACAGCATATGGGATTCACTTGACGATGGCCTAGGTGACATAGAGGAAATAGGAACGCCTTCGAAACCCAGGAAAGGACGAGTATTGGTAACTGACACACCGACTAAAGGCCGTTGACTCAAAGTTCGCTAGAAGGGAGACCCACCTTGTACACTATTTTGTATGTTTTTGACGCCAGTATCTTTCTCCCCGCACGATACCACAATGGATTCTAGTTTGCAATAACGTCAACCCGTCGCCAGGTTTCAACGTTTCAATCTTCAAGTCGTGAACGAAAACAGTACCTGCCTTTTTGAGCGACTCTATAGGACCCGGATGCATTACATTATTGCCAACCACATTGAATTGCGTAGCCGTATAATGTGATCATCTGAATGATGAATCAGACCGGATACAACATTACAGGGCTATACCACGAACGACGAATGTCACACTAAACTCTCACAGTAACCCAGTGATATCCGAAAGGATACTATACTCCCAGTCTCTTTAACAGCACTTCGGTACACTCGAGTTCAACATTCCGATTGCGCAGGGTTAAGGAAGTAAGCAACTACCAATTGTACCTCAATTTGCCTTCCGTTCCCATGATCGTGACTAAAGCTTGACAGGCGGAATTGTCATAGCATAAGTACTCAAGCGTATCTACCGCAGCCGGTACAGTACAACAAGGTCCAACCATGGTATGCAGAGTTATACATGTTCTACATACCCGATCATCACATGTTACGGGGCTTTTGGTATTATAACAGAGCGAGTCTCCTGCCAACGGGACCCACAAACCGGGCGAGTTGCCTCAAGAGACGGTCGATTTTGCACATCGCATGTTCGATGCTGCGAGGGGCGGCGACAAGGCACTTCTAGAAGCTGCGCTCGAGGTCGGATTACCTGCAAACTTGACGAATGCTCAAGGTATGGGGATATACCGTCTTCTCGAGCGCGAGGGAACTGACTCTACTTTTGCTTCAAGGCAATACCCTTCTCATGCTCGCAGCATACTCTGGACATGCAGAGGTTGTCCGGGATCTCATTGCGAAGGGTGCAGATGTCAATCGGTTAAATGATAAGGGGCAAGCTCCCGTGGCCGGAGCGGTGTTTAAAGGATATGAAGAGGTTGTGCGTGTCCTCATAGAAGGAGGGGCGGATCCTAGGTTAGGGACTCCGACGGCGATCCAAACCGCTCGTATGCTCAATCAGCAAAACTTGTTGAAGATCTTGGGTGCAACAGAAGCAGATATGCAAGAAGCAGTGCCCCTCCCACCGGATCCACCCACTACTTGATGCACAAACGTCCGTCACGGCGATGCAATGTACTATTAGGGGCATATTATATACAAGTGTACGATACCATCCTCCAAAGAAACAACATGACAGGTGAATTATTGGCCAACACCCATCTCCCGTCCAATCTCCTTCAAGCATTCCTTAACAACCTGTCTAGCATCCAGCTCTATTGCACGACCCTCATCCACTGATCCAGAGGCCACGTCCTCCCATCCAACACTGTTCCGGACTTCCTCAGGCTTTGCGATCGTGGAGCGATCTCGACTAGCGCCTTTGGGCTTTTGAGTTACCACCCAAGTCGTAGGCGTTTTACGTGGGATAGCAATGATCTCAGAAAGAACGGGGTATAGGTGGAAGAGATGAGCTCTTGAGGAACGCTTGACAGCATCACTGATTAGTTTCGATGGCTCCAACCCTTGATCAACGCCTGGAAGACTTCAGTCAATGACTTAGAGTGGGAGGCAAAGTGATACGTACTCGGTTGTTCAACGCAGTATTGAGTAGGAGCATCAGACAGGGCCGCCCACAAGGTACCAGGCCACAGACGCAACTCCAACAGTTTGCGCAGCACATACAAGAGCTCCTCCTCTCGTATCCTACCCATCCGAATCAGCAAGGGCAAATATAATAGTGCTAGTATGCTTCATCACCTTGGGAATGGCATATTGCCGCGCAAAGCCTCATCGGCGATGTATTCGACTAGAGTCGATCGACAGCGATTCAGTAAAGAAGGCAAGCTCAAAGCGGCGACGCGTTTGCGAGCAGCCACTTGGTCTTGACGGTGGTAACATATAAACATATAATAATCGCAGAGGCAAACTTGAAACTCACCCTTGGCAGTATCAGAGCAGATCAAGAAGAGTAGATCGAAACACCAGTAGGAAAAGCGCTCTCGAGGAACGAAGCGGCCGACATCTGTGGTGCCCAAAGCTAACGCAGCATCTCCGAATTGGTCTACCTTCTCAAATTCATGAGATGAACGCTGCGAGCTGGGTAGAGACTTTGGAGAAGGTGGCTGATAGTCTTCCGCGTTGCGTAGACGACTACCCTGAGCGAGTACTTTCGCGAGTTGCGATAGGATGTAGTCAGGTACCCGAGAGTCACCGAGGTGAGGGACAACATCGATTTCCAGGGAAGCGATGAGTTGCAGGTCGAAGTTTTCCTCTGCTTCCTGCACGTCCAACGAGAAATTCTCTACATGAGAACTGACACAGGTATTGTCAGGCTATTTCGGTGCATGAAGGTTTCACGAAACGTACCAGTCTGCCAGAATACCACCCCGGAATGTCTCTACGATTTGTCTCCAGATGCCTTCCACTCTGTCATCAGGAATTTCTAAGGGCAACTTTAGCTGCATCGTGATTGCAAGGGTATTGAAGAGCCATACCTGCACCTAATGCTTGGATTTGGGATCCGCATTCCTTGACTATCCTCAGGAAGTTGGTAGTAGCTGTCTTCCACAAGGGCTCATCCTTCCCGAACTTCGAAGGAGCTGGACATTCGTATTTCATCTTGATCGGGATCGCATATGCCTATCACGATATGCGTCAATATGGTTCAATATACCAAGAAACGAATCAACCCACAGAAAATATCGCTTCAAGAGTACCATCGGCGTAGATAGCAGCATGGTCCTTGAAACGAAGGAACAACTCTACCAACAATGGCATCGTCTTCTTCGATAGCGCAATATACGATACGCGCTTTGGCTGCGTGCGACTCGATTGTGGGGAGGCTGATGCATTCCTCTCGCTAGGAGCAGGCGGGGCATCAAACGCAGCAAGGAAAGGAAGAGTGGAATATTCTGAGAGGTCCCTCAATATAAGCGAAGGTGTACCAGGAGCAGATAGGTCGATGCTGTTGATAGCCTCCATGACGACAGACTGAACGAATGAAGGATGTGTTTAGTAGACCGTCTGCAGGGGATCCAATTCAAGAACAAACCTGAACCGGACTGAGAGCATCGATGTCTGGTCGGAAGTCAAGTGAACTTGGGTACGTCAAGACACCTGCAAAACATTGTCAGACTACCATGAAACCCTCGTTCGTAGCACGCACCTTTCAATACCGCCATCAAGCGCGTCAAACGTTCCAACGACCATTCTGCGTTGTCAAACTTGCGATATACCGATCTCGTACTCCGAATCATATCCACGAAAGCCATCAAGCTCTCCTGGGTGAACGGCGGGCGTACAACAGAGCCAGACTCTACCACACCGTCTGCATTCTGCTTCGACATCACCGCTTCGCCCATTTCACTACAGGCCTGCCACGCAACTTCCAAAGATTCAATGACTTGGCCTTTGCGTTCTTCTTCTGCGTTGGACAGCGCAGTGATGGCTTTATCTAGGCATCGAATGGCAGATGCGCTGATAGACGGGTTGTCGTTGAGCCAGCAGTCTTTGATGTGCCCCACGAACGTCTCCCATGCTTTTGAGAAGGAGTTTAGATGCATGATCTTTGACACCAAGAATTCGTGGAATATCGTCCCGATAGACTGCAACGCGAGAATCTTCGAATCGTCCCATTGACTATTTTCAGCTGAATCAGGTTGCGCAGGGCCAGGCTGTCGAAGGAAACCAGTGATAGAATCCAACAGCGGGAATGCAATTTTCCATATACATTCATCCCAGGTCGCCAAACTCAAAGTTGCGCCATAGAGCTGGAGGGTTCGGAATAGCGTCTGAATAGCACCAACGCGAACTTCGGGTCTTCCATCTGTACATAACCCAAGTATCTCAGTGAGAAGAAACATCCAAAGAGCACTATACTCTGGTTCCTTCTCCGCATCTTTCCGTTTTGCTTGAATGGAGTCTGAGACGCCCCATAGTAAGCTTTCGGCTGCGGTCAGTGCGATATTCGTATCTGCCTGTCGCCCAAATTGGCCGAGAGTGCTGATACATAGACGGAGATGTTCCGGGGATAGTTGAGAGAGGGAATCGCACACGAGGGTCAGAGACTGGAAGGCGATCTTAACAAGCGACGAGTATCCCTTCTCGGTGGGATAGCCAAGGGGAGGAAGCCGGTGTTTGGACGACGATGAGTTGGGAGACTTGACTTCTGGCGAAAGTGGAGGTGCGGCAGGTTTACATACACTCGAGAGCATTTCGAAGATGGTCTCCCATCCTGTGACGAGCGTATGGCCCGACGTCTGCAGGATTTGATGCAGCGTTTCCAGACCCATCTTGCGCAACTCGACGTCTGTCGATGATCCTACATCGGCGGCTTCTGGGACAACTTGTTTGGAGAGCACGTCTAACACTCGGCGTTGTACCTTGGGCTGAAGCTCGCCGCTTGTGGATACATTCCGAGGGACGACGATGAGAATGTCGTCTAGGACACGAGCGGCTTGAAGCCGAATAGAAGAAGGCGCCGATGCGTGCTTGATGACAGAGAGTAAATGCGAGGTAATGACGTTCCACGCAACCTCGGGGTCTCTGTATATGAGGCGATGGATGTTATGCGTTGCGACACCACCAAGCTTGCCTATGCTGAAGTCACCCGATCGCTAACAACGACATTGTGAGCCACGCAATTGATAGGATGCATCAGCAGAAACACGTACCAAGGTCCTCGGAAGATGAATCCCACTGACTCTCCTCCTATGCGCCACATCCGTACTAGAATGAGGGGAAAGCAACGCAGGCGGACTCTTCGTATCTTCATCCGTAGGCGAAAGAAGGGAATCACCCTCAGCAGACTGCATTCCCACCATCGCCGCACTCAACTTGCACAAGGCCGTAACGAAATCATGGAACGCGCCATCATCCAAATTCTTCGAAGCGTCAAACAGACGTTGGATCGCGACCTGCAGTGCCTCAGGAGCGATGTCTGATAGGTTTGGATGTCGAGAATGGCTAGGAGGTTGGGGAGTGGTAGGTCGCGAAGATGTATTGGTTGAGCCAGTGAGATGGGAAGCAGACTGCGAAGAGGGCATCGATACGTTCCTGCCCGCCGCGGCGCCCCCGGATCCAGGGGCAATCATGCTACTCCGCTTGTTAGCAGCAGTAGCAGAAGGCTTGGATCCTTTCGCCGTCAAGACGTAGTCCGCGTTCTGCAATGTTTCAAGGACGTTGAACCAACTCTCCCCCAAACTTCCTGCGAGGAAAAGCGCACAACCAATGAAGACTTTCAGACACGCCATGTTTCTCTCCGACAATCCCGGGGTTTGGCTCGGACCTGTCAAACCCAGGTTATCGGTGAGAGTAGCACTGGGCGAACGGGGAGTCTGCGGGGGCTCGATATAGTTCTCCAAACTAGACACAACGCGGGTAGGGATGGCGAATTTGGCTAGAGACATAAAGAACGCATCTCGAGGGGTGGTAAGACCGAGCATGCCGGAAACGTTCGTCATCGCTTGATAACTCGCCAAAATCTCAGTGAAGAGTTCGTCAGACAGGTTCGTGGCAATCAAGAATGATAGTGCAGCGAGAAACGCTGGCCATCCCGCTTCGACCATGTCATGGACAACTTGCAGGCCTTTCGTATGAGGCTCGTTAGGGGGAAGAGTGGTCAGATCTAAGGCGGGCGGTGCACGAACAACGGGTTCTCCCGCTGCGCGTGGTCGTTGGACCATTATGGTGTTGTATAACGGTCCAGCGTACGACGCGAAACCTTCACATAGGGAGATGATGCATTGGACACCAAGGAGGTAAATGTATGATTCCGGGATAGGCGGGGAATCAGCTTTGTCCAGTTGGTCGATGCTATGAATTTATGCTCAGTGCTCCCACATCATACGAGGCTAAACGGGAACTAACCATTGTAACTTCATAGCAGACCCCTGAACACTCAACCCAGCCTCAGTGCCAATCATACCCACCACATTTGAAACCGTCGCACTGGCAGCGGTAGCCATCATACCCGCGACTCCGCTGACGGAATCCAGCGAATACACCGAAGCAGAATCAGGCAAGTTGGATACTCCAACACCGTAGATTTGAGATGATGATCCCAGTAGTGCAGGTTTCTCAGTAACGAGTCGATTCAAAGCGGTCACAAGCGTCGTGAACACCTTGGAACCGGTGTCCTCTGCGTCATATCGGTCCCAGACGTTACGCATTAGCTCGGCATCACTGCATAACCTATTGAAACGTTCAAAGCTACACACTACCAAGGTATTCAATGAGCATACATACCCTCGCATTATCTCCATGGCTAACACTCTCATCCAAAGTGGTCGAGCATTGGGCAAATGAGGAATGCTATCCGTAGACTGAGACGCAGGTCCGTTGGTATCGTGATCTGAACTGAAGATTTTGATGAGTAGCATGAGGAAGACTTCCGATTCGGTCTTCAATTCACGAGAGAATTGCTTCAAGAGCAAGAACACTACTCGCGTCGAGCGCAACGTTAACGGGAAGTTCGGTCTGTCCGAAAGTGCTTTCAGCACGAGCGGGCAGAGGTGGTGTTGAAGCAGCAGAAGGAGTTCTTGATGCTAAGGTACAACTTAACTATAGGGTTTGAATGTTTTCGCATAGGTAGATACTCACCTTGCGGAACAAATCGTGATAATTCGTTAACACACTCTCAATCAACTCCAGAGCGAACGTCTTGCGCAAATGCTCCAAATCCAAGAAATGCGGTTTCTCCGAATTCGCAAGCAGACACAGATCCTCGAATATCGAGAATGCATCCTGCGCCGCTGGGCCCAAACGTGCTGTTGTCCCATTTGGCAAGACGCGCTCGGGAAGATGAGCGAGTATGAAGTCATCCCTCCTATCTTCATCTACCACTTTGTCGAAAACGAACATCACAAGTTGACGAAGTGTTGCTGCTGCTGTAGATGAGACTACTGCTATCCGGGATTCTTGGAGTTTGAAGCATAGCAGTAGTGCCTGGATCGAAACAACGTGTATTTAACATACGCAATAAACCCATGTGGGGACTGTACTCACCTCTGCAAGTAAATCCCCATGAATAGCCGGAAAATTCGTGATAAGAGACAGGAGAGTCTGCAGGATCCTCAACTGAATATCGACCCCTTGGTTCATGCAGTCGCTCATGGTATTTATAATCAACGGGACGGCGGACTGAGGGACGGCCTTGAGCGCGATCAGTCTTTGCAGCGAACCTATGGATATAGCGACCACTTTGGCATTCTTCGTGGCGCAG
This sequence comes from Panus rudis PR-1116 ss-1, assembly GCA_022160315.1. Lineage (NCBI taxonomy): Eukaryota > Fungi > Basidiomycota > Agaricomycetes > Polyporales > Panaceae > Panus > Panus rudis. The sequence continues at coordinate 66,415 of MU275267.1, forward strand.
CCCATGAACACTGGGCGGAGGAGATCGTCGGATTGAGGGCCATCTGTGACATGGCACGATAGGGTGATAGAGGTGTTGAGTGGGTTATGTGGGTCAGCCCTGTTCATGTTGGAACTCACCGGAAGCTAAGTTAGCTGTGGCCTGTTCCGGGGATGACCTCAAGATGGCCAACGACTTCTCTGCAGCCTGAACGCAACGAAATACTCAACACACTACTGCTAAGTAAAATCCAGGTAAAGACGCACACCTCGCGAACATCAGGATGTTTCCGCCTCGTCTCACTCGCTAATGACTGCCAATGCGTTCAACATGCGAGATGCGACGAAGTGAAGAGATTCTAGCACACCTGTAGCTCAGTCACCAAGAACGCTAGTGAGCTCATAGCTCAAACTCCCTTCTCGATAGCTAACTCGATACGCTGTAGGTTCCAGGAGAGAGCAAGGTGTCCCTGAAAGTGACAGTGGTATCGTTCTGGAGGTGTGTTGTGGGTCGTTGCAAGTCGTTGTAATATTCCCGAATCCTGTGGGGATGCAGGAAAGCTCGTAGACTATGATTTTGAATTTCTGGAGAGTGCAGACTGCGGAGGACCTGCAAGCGGTGCTCGCCGTCGAGTGCGATGACGAGGTCGAGGTTGACCAGTCCGGCGAGGTGTAAGCAACGATGACAACACACTCGTGAGCGCTTTGCGGGCGTCTCCTTGCTCTAAACGCGATCACGTGGGACTCCAATCAGTATTTCCCCTGTCACACTGTGGCAAGTTCGACGTTTGAGTTTGCCTAAAGAATTAGAACCTGTATTGTGGGCCGTTAAGTCCCACAACCCACTAATTAGAAGCCTTATGCAGGTATTTTTGACGTAAGAATCGTCTTCTGCGTGTCGTTGTTATCTATGATTCTTTCACTCGACTAAAGGATCCTTTGGAGGGGAGTTAACTGCAAGTCGAAAGTACTAGAGCGACGATACCTTGCAAAGGGAGGAGCTCGAGCAAGAAACAAAATGTATGAGATTCAATAAGGATAATTTGAAATCGTCTATATGGGATGGAACGTCACTAACTCGGGGATCTCGAAGTCCACGAACAAAATGCTACAACGATATCAGGTATTCATAGAATACTGCTTAATCATCATATAGTGTATGAAGGGAGAGCGAGGGGGGTATGGATGGCATGTACGAGAAAGGGAATGTCACCAGTACATTGTCACAGTCTCGCACAAAGTCCACCGTAAGAATCGTACAATAATTTGGTGCACGGCAAGTGTACTCATGGATATGAAAACCGCATCACGCTTTTACTCCCAGATCCTATCCCACTGCTTCATACACGAATACCCATCATAGTCTATAACACACACAACCAAAACAAGTCAGCTTCCTTTCAACTGAAATCAACACAAACGAAGAAAGACGTACCGAAACTCCTATCAGGGTTACACGCGCACTTGCCCTTCTCCCACTTACCCGGTCCACGGGGACAATGTGTGTATGGATTATGCTCGTATCCTATATCGTCGAAGAAGTGGATCTGGTCTTTCCGGGCGAACAGCGCGATTGCGATACTGTGCACTGGTGCGTCGCCCCATCGCTAGAAGTTAGGGTGATTGTAAGTATGAGCTGAGAGAGGAAGGGATGGCGAAGTAGAGTATGAACATACCTCGTAGTAGAACCCGCCTGTCTTGTCGAGCGTATCGAAGAATTTGGAGTATGCTTCACCTCGCCAGAAGTCCATGCTCGCAATCTCGAAGTTACTCCAGACTGTAAGGCACATCATCAGCCCCGGACCATATAAGCGACAAGAACACGAGAAAACCTACAGTGACAGAGATTGTAAGAGTGACCACCATCGTCCGACATGTAGTTCATCGCGTTGTTCTCGGCGACGTATTGTGGGTTCTCTTTGATGAACTCTGCGAGGATGGTAGGGGTTATTAGCAAGAGTTGGATGTGATCGCGGAGGAGGTAAAAACTCACTCTGTACGGTCTCCCATAACGTAGGGATCGTAGCGAGGTATTCGTACATGGTGATAGTGAACCCATAGACCTTATCATTCTCCTCCATGTAGGTGAAGGGATCAAAGTCGATGTCGCAGTGGAAGTGAACATCGGGTCTACGTCCATCATTAGTGGGGTGATTTAGGCAATATGGTAAGTATATCAGGAGACGTACTCGACACGCCAGTACCACTTGTACTTTTGCAGCAGAGGGTGACGGTAGAAAAACTATGAGAACGTGATAATGTCAGTACAGAAGTAATCTCCGCGAACAAAAACTAAGACGACATACTCCAGAATTGAATCGACACATGTTACGGTACCTGTACACGTACAGATAGTAAGTGAGATAATTCAGTGGAGTCGGGTGTAATTCGAACTCACGAGACGCTTCCTGTAATTCATTCACCAGTTAGTTACTCCGCAGTAAAGGATAATACGGACATACCTCCGTAGATAATGTTGTCTTGTTGCATCTTCTCTCGCCCAGCCTTGGCCTTCTCCTCGTCGATCCAGTCTGGCTGATACCAGTGGTCATGAGGGATTAAGCCAAATTCGACGGGTCCAGAAACGACGTTCGATACACGTCTGTAGAAGCACAGGGAGAGCGCAAGGAACGAGACAGTGACAGCAGAATATTCAGGCATGTGAACTTCAAACGACACCATGCCGCAACAAGCACACGTACCTCTTGAACTCATCCGAGAATGGTTCTTCGTTCAAAAACGTCCATGGATACTTGAACTTCTTGTTGAATTTATCCTCGAGCTCCCGAATACTCCGTACAGCACTATCCACGTCGCTGTTCCTCGCCAACATGAGGATCGTAGCATTCGCTTTGGCGGTTAGTATGGGTCCGGTGAGATTTGCCAGTGGTGGCGTGTAGTACTTGTCTGGGATCTCTTCTAGAGAGGTTTGCGAAGACCATGGTAGTTTTGTCTTGATATTTGACAGAGAAGTTGCCCGGCCATAGTCTTCGTGCGTGAAGCTCAGTATCGAGTGCAGGCCGATCTATTTCAAACAATCATAGTCAGTGAACAATCAACAGTCCGTCAGGTTCCCACCGGACGAAGTTGTGAGAAGCACCGTGCCTCCGGAAGGCAAAATAGGCATGTTGAGAAGATAGACACTCACGATGATGAATACGACCAGGATGACATATCTCGTTGTGGTATTCATCCTGTCTGAGACTTCGAAGCGGCGATCCTGATTTCCAACCGAACCGTAACGAGAACCCAATTCCCCTTGGAATCTCCGCTCGCGGCGAAAGTTGAACCAAAGTCAAAACCGAGCTTCCAGCTCAGTCTCTGGCAATTAGACAGAGCTATAGCACACAAAAGAAAGGTGCGAAGAAAGCGAAAGATGGAGGTGAAGAGATGAATACGTAGCGGCGTTGTTACACCTTCTTGATCATCCCAATTTGCCGTTGTGGCTGCGCGAGAAGGCGCCGCGTCACGCGACGCACAGCTGCGCAGTGTGCCAGTGCCTGAGGGTACTTACTTCAAGTTACCCGATTTCTCGCACGTCGGCCATCTCTTCTGCTTGTCCTTCTGAGGCCAATTCGGCGACTTGCTCGTAACTGTACGTTCTGACTTTCGAGCAGAGGTGAAATGTCAGTGTTATTACTGTTGCTCTTTTGTGGCCCCAGAAACCAGTCTGATCACCACATGGCACTCCCATGTAGTATCCAAGAATACGTGAGGCTTGAGCAGTATTCTGCCACGATGTATTTCTTGTCAACATGAGTACAGACACCTCGGACATCCAGGCCGCCCCTGCACCCTTCAATGCGCCCAATGGTAACCTGATTCTGCGCACCGCAGATGGTTACGACTTCCATGTCTACAAACTCATCCTCTCACATGCATCTCCTTGGTTTGCGTCAATGTTCACCCTCCCTCAAGACCCAAACACACCCGGTGCAGGAGGAGAAATTCAGAAAGTCCCTGTCACAGAGCGCAGCTCAGATCTAGATCTTCTCCTGCGCACGATATACTCTACACCTCGTCCAGAATTAGACTGGCAGAGGGCGACCACCGTCCTGGAGCTAGGAAGAAAGTATGACATGGAGGTTGCAACGCAATTCGTTGAATTCTTCCTCAAAGAAAATATAAAGACATCTCCAGTCGCAGTGTACGCCATGGCTCGTCGCTTTGAGCTGAAGTCACTCGCAGCCAAAGCAGCCAAAGAAACACTGAACATATCCTTCGAAGGACTCCTCCACGGACACGGCGCTCTACTCGACCGTATGTCGGGCGCAGATATACGAGAACTCATCGCATTCCACGATGTTTGCGGTCAACCACTGGGCACGGTTGTACCGCCTTCAAAGCTTTTGGGTTTGGTTTGACTCAGAAGGCATCACGTATTTTGCAAAGGATGGGGGAGTGCGTCTGAGTTATGCTTGTGCCGTCTCGGGCGCAGTCTTATCCCTGGCGGGTCTCGCAGAATACCATCGTGCTTAAAAGACTATTTTGATTGGCTGGCGAAGGAACTGCGCAGGTGGCCAAGTCCGTCTCGCGCTACTTCTGTGGAAGCAACGAAGGTCATATGTCGACTCACGTCCGATTGCAATCCAGAGCGATGCTCAGGACTTCGACTGAACCTCACTCCAATCGCGGAAGTGCTCGAGGAGATATTGCGCTCTGTCGTCGATAAGGTAAAAGCATCCCTACTTCTACTCATGGACAGCTCCATAACTCATTATTCACAGATGGAGTTTGGTCAAACTATGGCATAAATAATACTTGAAATACTGTCAAGGATTTTCAATCCAATGATTGCGCGAATCAACTGTAGCCTGAAGAATCTCAGTACTTATTCACATCTCACCGGAGCGCGCAGTATACATCGTTCTCTTTGGCTCATGGTCTCCTCAGTCTCTAGACCAGAGCAAGTGGAACGACACGTGATCGGGAGTTACTCGGTGAATGGATATCGTGTCATCGCACTTTGCTTTGAGCACACAGATAAGTCCTTACGCTATGATCGTATGAGCCCTTCGGCCTCGAGGAAGCACGAGAAAACAATACGGGTAAGGGATGCTTCTTTTGAATAACAAATGTCCTCGTCAGCGCGACTGCATTGTACCTGATTTGCTCAAACTCGTTTTTGTACTCCTCGACAACATGGCTCTTGACTTCTGGTCAAGTCTCCGACGAGAAGGTAGAACGGCGGACATTCAACGGTAAGCATTTCTTCTCGCATTCACTTGAAGCTTGGCATTTCGCCTTGACACAGCCAAGCCTCTACATTTATCCGCGGATTTTTCGAGGTTTATGAATGAAGCAGTAGGAGTATCCATTCTCCCTTGCTCCAGCATTCATAATGTTCACTTGCGAAAGATTCGCGCTGCTGAATCTGATTCTCTCCTCGTCCAATGAAGTTAATGAATGCTCTGCGTGACCTCGCCGCGGCATTTTCTCTGTGATCGCGCTATGGGTCAAGTATCCGGTTGTAGATATTGTCATCATTACAATCTCGAACATCAATAGCCTTTCGACTGGGCAGCCTCCGAAATGGTTTGAGCAGAGGTTATATACTCCAACACTCCGTCAACCAAGCCCTCTCTTCGCGTCGTCTCTGACCCTCAGGCACCCTCTAATCCTCAAGATGAAGTTTTTCCTCTCGGTTGGGCTCACGGCGCTCTCCCTCATCGCGTCGGCTGCGGCTCATACAACGGTTTGGGGTGTATGGGTTAACGGCGTTGATCAGGGCGATGGGAGGAACGTGTACATCAGGTCTCCGCCTAACAACAACCCCGTCAAGGACTTGACTTCCGCGGATATGACCTGTAATGTCAACAATGTCGGTAAGTACCACGGCTTTGATGAGGCATTTCAAAATCACGATAAAGTGGCGGAGTATTGATGACAATGTTGGATATTCTCCCTAGCTGTGCCCAAGAGTGTGTCCGTCAACGCTAATGACACGCTTACCTTCGAATGGTACCATAACACGTACGTCTTTTTGCCTCTGACGCACCAGTCCACACCAATCTCTCTGAAACGACATCCTCTTCATCTCGCAGACGCGTAAGTACAATCATCCTGATACTGTTACCTCTGTACTCAGGCTCCTCGTACCACTAGGACGACGACATCATCGCATCCTCCCACCACGGGCCCATCTCCGTATTCATTGCCCCAGCCGCCTCGAACGGCAAAGGCAACGTATGGGTGAAACTCTTTGAGGACGCTTACGCTGCTAGCTCCAGTACTTGGGCCGTCGATCGTCTCATTACAGCTCACGGTCAACACTCGGTCGTCATCCCTCACGTCGCACCGGGAGATTATCTTTTGAGGGGTTCGTTCAACTTTCTTCGTAATCGGTTATGCGAAGTGCGCGACCTGATATGATTTAATTCACAGCTGAGATCATCGCGTTGCACGAGGCAGATGCTCTGTACTCTCAAAACCCCATTCGGGGCGCCGTAAGTCTCCTGACGCTCACACCAGCATCCTCAGTAGTAACTTACCTTGACCTTAGCAATTTTACATCTCCTGCGCGCAAGTAACCATCAAGTCTTCCGACAACTCCACCCCTCTTCCTGCTGGTATTCCATTCCCTGGCGCATACACAGACTCAACGCCCGGAATCAAGTTCGACATTTACCATACCCCTGCGACCAGCTACGTTGCTCCCCCTCCGAGTGTTTGGTCGGGAGCGTTGGGTGGGTCGATTGCTGAGGTTGGAGATGCTTCCCTCGAGTAGATATAGGATTCCTGGTGCCACCCACCACAAGAATCGGTTGCGATTTCATGTAAAGTCCTGACATTCTGAACTCTCGAAGACTTGGAAGAGTATTGGCGTTTGGCACGGTCACGTGCGATACAACGGACCCTGCGCATGACGTCACAGGATATTGACCGCGTCTCGGAGCTTGCCTCGGAGTCCGAATGACATGACCATGATGCCTATGACGGTATGTATCGATGGATAGGCTCCAACAAGCGTCCCTGGCATGGTATATAAGTAGGGCCAGGTAGAGAGTGCCTTAACAAGCAACATATCACTTACCCTCACCTATCACAAACGCATCGTCTTCTGTCAACGGATTTATTATGTCTTCCAACAACAACAACGAGCCCAAGTACGTGGCAATTTCTTATTCATTCGCCTGGTAGACATGTTGCTTACCCTCTGGATTACAGCAAGACCACTGGTCAATACCACTCTACCAAGGGCAACATCGTCGAGACCATCGGTAACCTGACCGGAGCCACGTCATGGCAACAATCCGGAAAGGAAGAGCACGCCCAAGGAGAAGCAGAATACCAGGCTGCCCAGGCCAAGGAGTACGCCGAGGGTGCCATCGACCGTGTATCCGGAAAGAAGGACGCCGTCGTTGGTGCTTTGACTGGAGACCGCCAGCAAGAGACAGCTGGTACGTAGCATGCGGATGACAATCTACTTATTGTTCGTTTAAAGTTGACGAAATGATTTCTTCAGGCAATCTTCGTCATGACAAGGGCGAGGTGAAGCAGAACATCAACAAGCCTCAGTGAACGCCTCATATACCCCGCCTAAGATTGTATATCGCCATGTAATATATCACAGTTACCGTTCATACTTGAGAAGAAGCATCGTAATGACATACTGTACTTTCGACACAATCCAAACACACTGAAAACGACCTGACAATGAATGTACGACATGAGTGTATGGTATCTTCGGGGTATTGATTCGCTCTTACAGCTATGATTCTCATAATTTTGACTTGACCCAGCTCGCCACCTTCTCGCCCCACTCCTCGCCCTCCCCACTGCTCAAACTCGTACTCGGACTGATATGGTTGTGTCCCTGCAAGACGTCATCATCCACCTTCGAGCTCACCTTCTCCCTCAACTCCTTCAGCATAGTCTCGTTGCTGGATGCAATGAACCCTGGCTCTTTCTCGCTTCGGAGGACGAGTAAGTCCGGAAGACTCTTGATGATCCCTTCCGAAGCACGTCCCAACAGCGCGAGTGGCTCGTTCTGCTTGATCTGCTCATCTGACCCATAGTACGCTCTCACAACGTCCAACAAACCATCTGCTGGACCTCCAACAGGGAACGCGAAAGCTCCACCTAGTGAAATCAAGCCGCGGAGATGTGGACGAAGGTCGTCTGGGAAGAGACCTTCAAGCAAGACAGCAGTGACGATGTGCACGGCCCCGGCTGAGTTACCCAAGAGGAAGATATTATTGACGTCCAGTTTGACGTTGTGCGATTTATCGATGTCCGAAGCGTTCTTGACTACCCACGCTACTGCGTCTCGAACATCTTCTGCGGCTTCTGGGAACTTGGCTTCTGGGACGAGGCGATAGTCCGCGATGACCGTGTATATCCTGTGCCGGTCGCGGTATCGCTCATGAGTACGTAGAAGAGATTTTTTGCAGAATGAACGTTGTATTCACCCGCGTTTGGCGAAGAAGGCTCCTATGTTTGGGTATAGTAAGTCAGCAGGGGAGGGCTGGACTCTACTCCCGTTGTTGAAGCCTCCGCCATACTCGAAGAAGAGTACAGGAGCGCGCTCTTTCTCGCTTGAGGGAGGATAGTATACGTCGAGCTATAAAAATAATCCCTCAAGTTCAAATCAAAGGTAAAAGGAACAAGGGGATAATGCTCACCTGGTGTCTATCCGTAGATCCGTACTTGAACGTCTTGCGAGTTACGGATTCGATGTCGTTTTTGCGGGCTTGCAAGAGGGGTATGAACGCCTGTAAAGCTATAGCGAACTTTCCTCAGTCCTCGAACATACACCACTCTCCTAGCGATGTAGCCAGTATGTGTCTTCCAGGTATACTCACTCGGTGGAAGTACAGCTGGGATGGAGGGGTCGGTAAGAGTAGCGATGGCCTCCATTTGCTATCTCGCTCCAATGGCTGTTACACAGATGAGTTAAGGTTACTTCGAATTGTCGCAATCCGTCCTTTGAGAGCTCCCATGTTATATACGCTAAACTTGAAGGGACTCCGATGGGATGATCTCTCTCGCGGGGGCATGTGAGCACGTTTGGAACGCTCTCACACACATGAGTAAGGGGTCATTCGTAGAAACAAACCTTTTTTTCGGTCATTTGACTATAAATTCGGACAACAAGCGTGAATTGGATATCAATTGAGGTCGGGTGGATGCAGAAGCGCAGATGAGTGGGTAGAAGAAAGAAAGGACTTTGCTTGGATTCGCTGCGAAATTGATCCATGCTTACTATCGGCGTTGACATCAGCGCTTGTGCTTATAAGAGAGCACGCCTTGGGATCCGTGCTGACTGCTTTAAACCTTCATGTTAGCGTTCTCAATCAGTCAAATCTAGACCAATTAGGTGAGTTCTCTTTGAAAGAATGTAGACCATAACTTACCGTGTATTCAGGCAAATGTTGAATCCAGTAGTAGTACCTATGTCGGAGTCAGAGCCTCAAAGGTCGATAGCGCACAATGGCCTATCCCTGGTGCCGACAGAGATCTTCGAGTATCTCTGTACTTTCCTCTATGATGACAAGAACTCCTTATCCTCTGCCACCCTGGTCTCCCGTTCTTGGGAGCGCGTCTTGAGGCGGCACCTCTTCTCGTCGATCTCCATACACGTTGACCGATTCCAAACGATCAAACGCTTTCGCGATTTCGTCTGTACTGCATCAGGGGTCCAGAGATACATCGCCCACTTATCCCTCGACTCGGCCCCGTACAACAAATACCACTTCATCCCAGATTTCAACGAACTTACGGATATCGTCGATAGCTTACCGAACCTACGAGACCTCTCGATCACATGGCTGTGGTTGTTGAACCCTGCATTCATCACTAGTACAGGATTCGAGAAGTCAAATCGTTGTCTCAGGAGCTTGTCGCTTAACAACCCAGATTCGGGACCGATCTTGTATACTCCCCATCCTAGTGCCTACATGAACGTCATCTCTTGTTTCAGCCACATCGATTCTCTACGGGTCGACCTTACAGACTACCAATGGCAATTCAACAGAGACAGGCGTCCGTTGCCAAAGCCGCCTCGCGATAGTATTCACGTAGGAAAACTGTGTCTGATTGGGTGGGAAGGCACTGGTATCATCCCTACATTGTCGCAGATGCTCGATAAAACAGGTCTCCATACCGTGGAAGCAATCTGTAGGAATCTCAGTTTCCTCTCGGAGCTCATCACTCTTCTTCGACACGTCCAACCGCACACGTTCGTAATCCACCCTTCTCTCGCCGAATTCTATGTGCGACCTAATCAAGGACTTATCAACGAACTCAAATTCTCAACCTGCACGTTCCTCCGCAAGCTACACTTCCGAGTCAATAAAGCAGACGATGGGTATGGATATCTATGCAACTGGTGTCTCATCTCTGGAGAACATACGCATGCGTATGACACAGCGGGAGCCCTTGCCATCCTTCTTTACCAGCTTCCCCCGACGATCGAGGAAATTGTGATTGAGCTGCACTTCTGGACTGGGAGGGACCTCGAGATACAATTATCATTGTATGACTTCCACGTAAACGAAGGAGTCAATTTCGACTGGAGAAAATTGGACATCGCCTTAGCGCAGCACTCTCAACTACGCTCAGTCGAGCTGCTGCTCTTCAAATGGAGGTCCTATGCACTAGAACTCACAGCCAATCCCTCACCTCTGTCTGATTCTGAATGCGGATGGTTCAGAGAAAGACTTCGGAAACTTGATGAGACGGGTCGACTACGATTCTCGTATCCACCGGACGTAGCTCCGTTGCCCAAACATGTCCCTGCGCCATTCTCGATGCCCAATTTTGTTATATAGTAGGCAGCATATTCGGCTTGGGGCACAGCTTTTTTTCAAGTATTTTACTCATGATTGTACGTATGGTGGTATTGTCTGAGCTGCAGTCTACTGACTTGAGTCGTCGTCGGCAGGCTCAGCTTCGCCAAGGCCTCTATCATGGGCCCCCGTGACCAGTTTTGAACTTTAGCAGACAGATCTTGTTTCCCGATATAGTAATTAATTACGTGCACTTTGCACTTCCGCCGGCCTTTCCGGCTCCCCCGGTTCTGGGATTTATTCTGGGTAATTATTTTCCGATGAATTCGTCTGTTCATGTCACACCTTGCCTTTGGCCTCGTAACATGAACCATGCGCGGCCCACGGTTCCCCTACTCCTTCATTCCACCCATCATCTTCCCCCCAGGCCACGTCTCCCTCGACATTCTCATCAACCGCCGCGCCATGAAATTGTAAGTATTCTGTGCACCTTCCCTGACACTGCCGCTCCCCTCCCGCCATGCCCCGGGGCGCATTTCGGACGTGTCGCCGTCAGCGGCGGCTGCAACTTGGCTCGATACGTCCTTTGGGGTGTCCCCCAGCTCAAGCAGTGGCAAGCACCATCATGACGACTTCGATCATCGGGATGTATGTTGGGTTTCTTCCGTTTGGGCGCGGGTCTAGTACAACTTCTGGGCTGGGGTTGACTTGTGGAGAATGCGACGATCTGCGACGCCAACGCGGCAATCTTGATCTTGATGGCAGGGGTACTAGTCCTGCTTGCGAGAGGGTGAGTATTCCATCCATGGCATTCTTTATTCCTGCCTGGAAGAGTCACTGTGGAATTATACACCTTGTGCCACAACTTGAACTTGATTGATTGAAGAGACACTACCAGTCCCGGACATTATGCATCTGTACTAGTACTGTAGATTTCTGAGGGAAAAAATATACAGAACTGAGCAAGAAATGACTGTAATACTTAAATTGGTACTTTGAGGACTTCACAATGAACTTCCACTGGGTAAGCTGACGGGTGTCTTCAATGATGAAATCCGTAGAGAACTCGTAAAGAAATTCTAAATTTATTCAAGGTCCTGAAGAAATTGGATGAAAATTGGTGAAATTGAAACAAAAACACCATTTCTTCAAAAATTTCATCATATCACGTGATTGAAGAAATTGGTCGACTTATGCAGTGTTCACGCCTAAGACTTCGAGTGGCTCAGTTACTTTACGGACTTCAGAAATTCAGTGAGCCACTTGACTTGTCACAGAGTCACAGAGCTATGTTTAATCAGGATGAATATGTATGTTTATTTGTGGATAAAATGTCCGTATGAACGGCGAGAGACCGGTGGCAGCCGGCGAGGAAGGTACCATATATGGGTGAGCGCCTAAAATCTGTCTGCTAAAGTAACGCAACTCCCCGTGACCGCGTCTGTTTGGTGTTGTTTGCCGCTGAGACCCGGACGCCCTACTTAAACTTTTACTTATGACTCTGACTCTGAGGAACGAGAGTCAATCAATATTGTTGCAATTGAAGGAAATCATAGTTTGTAAAAGATTGTCCTATTGCTCGGAGCTCCGACTCGAGCGTCGTTATGTGACTCGAATGGTAAGGCGCGATTTTGTATTGATAATCCTCCTTCATATAAAGCGGCCACCGAAATTCTCCAAATACAGTTAAGCGATCTTGCTCTCCTTTTACTCTCACCATCATCTTCCAGCTAATTAGCAAAATATGGCCTGGGTGAACTCGTACAAACCCCCAACGTACCCACCTCTCACAGGAGAACAGCTATACGGCCCAGATCCATACGACATCAACTTCGTCTTCCCCATCCAGACCGAGAGCCTCGAATCCGAACGAGTCAAGTTGACTCCGTTCATCCCAAGGATTCACGCGAAAGCGTTCGAGAAAGCCCTCCTAGCACACGGCAAAGAGCTATACAGGTTCTACCCATTCATCCCAAGCACGCTCGAAGAGTTTCTCACTCAAATCGAACATCACTTCCGTCCAAACTCCGGCTTCGTCTTATTCGCTATCCTCGACAAAACCAAACAGGATGAGAACCATCCTGAGATCACGGGAGGCACTCTAGCGGGTGTGGTAGGTCTGTACGGTCCTTCCGCTGTAGAAAACCTCGCCATGGAGATCGGGTATATCATAGTCTTCCCTGAATTCCAACGCTCGTACATCTCCTCCAACTCTGTCGGGATCCTCCTGAAGTATTGCCTGGACTTGCCAACTGCTTCTCCGCCCGGCTTAGGGTTGAGGCGTGTGCAATGGCATTGTCATTCCAAAAACGAGGGGTCGAAGCGGTTGGCGCAGAGAATGGGGTTCGCGCTTGAAGGTGTGATGAGGTGGCATTGGGTGTTGCCTGAGACTTTGGCGAAAGATGGGAAGACGAACTTGAGAGAGGGCGATCCGTATCCGAACAAGCCTGGAAGGGATACGACGGTTTTGGCAATTTGTTGGGATGATTGGGAGAACGGCATGAGGGAAAAGGTACAAGAGCAGATAGATAGGAGAGTTTAGTTGACAAGGGCACTAGCGTAGACTTGGGGGGATAAAGAGACCTACCGGTTATTGGAATCGAATGTAATGATACTCACCTAGAACGCGCGAATAAGGGGCGAACCGTCGAAGAAAGCTAAAACAAAGCAGACATTCAGTTCATTTCTAACTCGTACTCGTACGTTGAACATGGCGTATTCGATAACAGAACAGCAAGCTGCAACCCATTTAGTAGCAAACTGTATTATACTTCATAGTCATCAGGTTTCGGAGCGTCGCAATTCGGGAGGGGAAGCGAGGAGGGGAAGCTAGGGGAGGAAGACCAGGGTATACAAGGAGAACAGAGATGTGGATGGGGGGTTGCTATCGAACACATGAAGGTACAGTATCACCAAAGCATGAGAGAAAGATAGAACCTATCTATATATATATGGAATTGCGGTGGTTTTGCAGGTTTTGTAACCTTGACCCTCCTACGACTTGACTTGAGACAGAACCGCTCGAGAGCTCGTGAAAGCCTCCATGCGAGACCCGGTATTCGTACATAAAGTAGCCCAGAGCCCGAGAGGAAGAAGGGTGGTACAATCACATCACATCGCGATGCGATAAGGTGATAGCAGAAAGGCTCTTAAACGAGTCCTTTCACGAGGATCCCTTCTAGTCTGCAATACTCCGGTACGATAGCGGCATAGGACATGAACGCATCCACATCAGGTTCAGCGACCTTCGCCAACCCAAGTTGCAGTTCTGCCTCCGAAGTAGGCAACGCCGTCACAGGCTGCAACGTTGTAGTCGTCCCTTGCGTCTGAGCAGCCGAATCTCCACCGGCAACGTTCGGACTATTAACAGCAGCCAAATCGGGAGTAGTGAACGCAGTCGAAGTCGTATCCCCTCCCAACGTCGATGTGCTCATGACACTATCGACAGTAGAGCCTGTCATAGTCCTCAACCGACTCGAAGAAGCGGTGAGAGCGGGGTCGTTGAACCCAATACCCAACCCGTAGTTGGGCGTGCGCACGCTACTATCAATCTCATCCGCATCTTCCTCGTCAACCTCCACAAGCACACTACTGCCCAATCCCGATCGACCACCATAAGGCGTGCTGGCACCGCTACCGGCTGTACTACCAGCTTTGCTGCTGCTAGGCGGGGGAGCGTTGACGTTTGTACGGAGAGGTGCACCTCCAGCCACACTCCAACGCTTCGAAAGAAGCCTTCTAACCTCTTCTTCGAACCCACCTCGTCCCGTCCCCGCAGACGTACCCTTCTCTTTCCCCCAAACCCATCTAGCAACATATGCAGCGCCAAGTGTAGCACGCGCCGGGAACCCAGACGGAGGAGTGTTTCGGTGCGGGACGACTTGCGCCGCGTCAATTTGGGTCGTGGGGAGTAAGACGGGGGCGTTGAACATGTCTCCGATGATGTTGGCGATAGAGGGGAAGTTGGCTGCTGCACCTGTCGCGATGATCCTCGCAGGAAGCGGGTTATAGTCATAAGGGTCGAATGGTAGACCGGTAGTGTTTGTGTTAGACGTGGGAGGTGGCCTCTTACTTTGACCAGTCAATGGACTGGGCGTGGCATTGGCATTACGACTGCGGCCGGCGTTGGGACCGAGGACCCCTGTAGCGATCATGCGAGACCACCTGACGCGGAAAGAAAGGATTTGACTCTCGACGAGGCATCGTGGATTAGCTCGGAGGTCACGGAATTCATTCACTTTGATGCCGGTCTCGAATCGGAAAATACCCTTGACGTGGGTGAATGGATGACTGTCATTTTGTAGGAGCCAGAAGCTGAAGAGCTTGTCGTCGAGGCTGGAGAGACGAATGTAAATAGGTAGACAGTTGATTCAGACGGAAAGAGCGTACCCAATCGATCCTCCCGGTGGGACGATAGCGACCAGCCGATCGAACGCGCTCCAGCTCTTGGTGTACATATCTCGCACAAGAGCGCGAGGTACGTCTGCGTTTCTGCTTGGAGGTCAGCATAATTGTCACGGAGTAGGATGACGTTACTTACCTGCTCACAAGCATGGCGACGTAGCGTCGCTTTTCTGTTGAATCCTGTGCGGGGTGAGGGAAAATATGGTAATGACGGGTAGGAATGAAGTGCGGGGCGGGAGTCATCAGTACGTCCATGGGACCTAACGAGAGAACGGTGTCGGCGGGTGTAGGGCAAAGCGAGAGATACTGCGCGAGGAAGTCGGATGTGAAGGGGGTGACAATCGTTTCTGTAGGAACGTTAGTGAATTCGCACTTTAGAGGTCATTTCTACGTACCAGGATCAAAACCATATCGGTCTACAAGGTATCGAGAGATGGTTCCGAGACGTCTTCGTCCTCCAGAGGTATCAACATCACCAAGCCAGTTCCATATCCGCCTACCTTCCTCTCTATTGCCGCCCACAATCTCAAGCACCCCTTCATCCCAATGACTCTGCGCGCCAGAAGCAGCGCCGCTAGCCCCAGCGTGTGACCACAAACCTGTAGCACATGCCTCGGCCTCAGCCATCGGAACAAATCCTCCGCAGATGATGCTCGCAAGGAAAGAACTGGCGACTTGTATCCGGCCAGTTCGTGACCAAATGTCGGGCCATGCCTCGCGCACGCGGAGGATCTGAGCAGCAATCAGGGAGGCATGAGCAGATGTGCCCACGCGCGCAGCCATGTGGTCGGGTCCGCCGAGCGCTGCTTCGAGCGCGAGTGCGTGTGTGTGGGCGGATGTGTCCTGGGGAACTGCGGCATTGGGTATTGAGAAGGATTGTGAGGAAATTTGCCCGTGTACGGGAAGTCTAGGATCGAGATTTTGCAGAGGGGATACGGGGAAAGATTTCCACCACACGAGGGCTTGCTATTTGGGGGTCAAAAAAGAGATTAGCCATCTTTCGGGGTTCCGTGACAAAAGGCGGGCCATACCTGGGCAGCCCCTCCAATTGCTCTGATTTTTGTGACGTCGTAATTTTTGCTCAACTTTTCCATGAGGAGATCTAGAACGACAAGAGTTGCCATGTCGGGAAGGCCGGCAAATGCCGAAAGGGGCGAGATCAGCTTCACCATCACACGCACAAGACGCAGGAGCAACGCAGGACGCGAAAAATTTGATTCCGCGAAGAGAAAGAGACGCACCGAAAGCTTTGACCCACATCTCGACAGGGGTAGTGTACGCCTCTCCAGGAGTGGTGAAGATGCCGCCTTGGGTCCTGGGAGAACAATACGCTCGAGTCTGAGTACAATGTTGCGGGATCGAACGCTTTGGACGCGGCGGACAAGGGACTCACTGGAACTCGGGGAGCTCAGAGTCAAAGTCGACGGCCTCGACGCCGACGAGTTCGAGGTTTTCGTCGACGATCGACGAGCGCAGCTGGTCCGTGGCGAGCTCGATGCCGAGAAAGAGAGTCGGCCCCGGTTTTGGCGGCATGGCGGCGGGTGTGAGAGGAAACGATTAGCAGAGTAAGCAAGCAGCGAAAGCAAGGGTGCAGAGAGCAAAAAGAGTCGTCGTCGTCGTCGTCGTGAACGTCGTCGAGAGGGTCGACGGAGTCGTGGAAGTAAAGAGTGACAATGGCTATGGATTCGCAGGGTCGAGCTCTGGCGACAGCTTCATCACCATCAACCGTCCTTGCGGCTGCCTCTTGCTCTTTTCGGCCTCGTGGGCAGTCACGTGCACTGACCCTGCTCTAGGGTTACCTCGACGGCCACTCTTTTATATGTCTTTACCTTCTTGTCTGCCTATGAGTGGTCTCGTTCCCAGCCGCTCCCGGAGGAGCGGCTGGGAACGAGACCACCTATGAGGAGATAAACATGACTCAATGCTTGAGAAAGTCACGGTTGGTTGGCTTTGACACAGGACGGAACGACAACATGTCTTGGAATTCTTCTCAGACGATGATCGTTTCAAGTTTGCCCTCGGGCTGAAGTTTTCTCTTGGATGTCGATGTCGTCGAGTTCACTCTTTTGAATCGCACATCAAGATGCCTACGATGGTCGCGGTCGTGGAATGTAGGACATTCCTTATGATTCAATGCTTTATGCTCAATGAGGCACGTGGATTCGATCGCTGTGGGTCTCCGTGGGCGCACGCAGGCGCAAGATCGCGGACGGAACACAGAAATGACGTGGTTCGCAGAGGTAAAGAGGTAGGCCCCGCCGAGGAAATTGTATAAAATCGAGTACCATGTAGCCATCCCTCCCAACCCACACACCTTCCGACCACTAACACACAAATTGTCAGTCATTTTACGCATTATTCGCACCCCCGTTCGTTCACTGAGTACGATGGCGGACAATCTACGAGAAGGCATGGATGTCTCGTTCGTAACGTACTTTTCTCGTTAAAGAGTAAAACCCTAACCAGCGTCGGAATCTGCAGTTGGCGTTGGGGTGGAGGCAACGGCCATGGCACAGTCTCCGAGATCGTCGAAGAAGGCAAGGCCCAGGTCACCAGTAACAAGGGACACACTGTAACTCGCAATGCGAAGGACGGAGATCCCGCCGTCAAAATCACTCGCGACGGGGTAAGCTTCCTCTGAATTGACCCAGCCAGTTTCGCTGAAGCTGTAAGTAGAATGACGTTGTGAAGCTCGCTCATGAGTTGAATGAAGTCAAAGAGGCCCAAGATTAGTAAAGGCCTCAGAGGTTGGCTTCATCACTTGCGTCCTCTTCCCGCAATCACTGATAGACCTCTCACAACTCTAGCATAGCGATGTTTGTAGACAAATTTCCTCTGTATAGTAAGAATCATCATCAAAGGATCCTCCATTTCCCTTTCCTCTGTAACGTAACAGATGCATATCGGCAGAGTCGGTTCCACTCCTTGTTAACCGTTAGAAGGGGGAAGCTTGAATCCCGAATCGTTCGACACCCGCTGGGGCGAAACGGAATCTCTGATCTGTCAACCTGTTCACAGCGTCCATTTCCAAGCCCTAATTATGATGTTGTATGACAGCGTACTTTGGCGGGCGCGCACAGCGCCCTAACGCAAAAATCAAGAGATGTAGCATCAAAACGACTTAATCATATATCTCTAAATGCCTCGTCGAGCTGCGAATAGGCAGTGTGAGCTAACGAAAGTGACTCAGAAGTTACTAAAGTCTCCTACTGACCTTAAGTTCCATAATAGGGTCGTCCCCCGATGCTCGAGCTCTCAGCGCACGAGTGTAGTCAACCAACTGCCCATACGCCACAGGACCACACGTGTTGCACCTCCCTGCCTCTTCAACGGCCCTTCGATACAAAGACTCGCGTAAGATCGATGGGACATCTGGAAGCTCCGTAGCAGCGTTCTGGACGTCCTCCATGAACGTGATCCACCATTTCTTGACATACAACAGAGCTTCATCCTCAGACATGTACACGTGCTGCGACGAAAGGCAACATTCGGACTTCTTCGATGCGTAGAATGGTTGCTCTGGAGGATCGGGCAGGTCCATCCCATAGTAATCGGGTGAGGTGGCTTCGTACCGTGCGTCCGCGACTCCTCTCATGATGACATCGCACGAGAGACTTTTCAGCGTTTCGGCACGATGACGTTCGTAGAATATCCATAACCGTTGCATAGCAGCTGCAGGTACCTTCTCCAATACGCGCGACTGGCTTTGGGTAAGGTCGGAAAGAGTATGCTTGAACGTCGCCAAGGCTGCCTTGTGTATCAAGTCCTTCCAACGTTCGATGCAGGCTATGGCGAAGACTATCGCTGGATTACTCTCCACGCAAGATTCGATGTAGCTCTTAGCCCAGGTCTTCATCGCTTCGAGCATGTATTTGTCCGCAGCACGGTATAGGTCGTATGCGTCATCGAGGGATTCTAGCTTCGGAGGGACGACAGCGGGATGACAGAACCGGAGCACACTGTCCAGAAGCTTGCTGTGTTCCGTTATGTCTATCATGATAATAGGATTTCCGGAAGGTGTACATGCAGGCTTAGAAGCGGACGATCCAGGAATCCCAAGGATATCCCGAAAGACACCGGAGGCCGTTGTTAGGAAGATTTTCTGGATGTGAAAGTCGACTTTATCCGAGGAACGGAGAATTACATCGGCATTTTCGTCGTCGAAGGGTGGACCTGCTTTCTTGGGAGTCGTGGTTTGCTCGATGTCCGTGTTTGAGGCCTAACAATAGCCACATGCCAATCAAGCAGTTCTCAGCGAGACCCACCAACAGAGGCGACACCTAGGACGTACCATCATCAATGCCAAATTTTAGGTGTATTCCGACGTGTCGCGTATGATAGGGTTGTGAGGTATTGTAGCAATGTGAGGCTGATCCTGGTGCTTTGCTTTTTGGCCTGAGGCAGGCTCAGAAACTTGAGGAATATTTGAGACGCGTCGTTCTCAATCCGCCACGTGACTGTGATGCCCCTTTGGAAGGCGCCCTGCATCTGAGACTCACAGGGATGCGCGGGTCCAGGACCTGGGTCAGACCAAGGTCAAGGGTCAATGGGTCCGACCCATGGTCCGACTTGAGGTCCAAAAGTGGTCTGACTCGAGTCATGTGCACAAAGTGACGTCATAAGCTTGGTCGCGGCGAGTCGCGGCCGCGTGATGTTGACGCCAGTCCAGGTGCACGACAACGAGATAATAAAATATACATTTGTTCCACCTTTTCTACAACAGTACTCAGTCTGAACAACGTTCATAAATTGCCCGCTTATCTACATGCCACCCCGTTCTCCTTGGTGGATGCACTTTCATCAACGAAAAGTGCGGTTCAAAGGGGACAATACCCATCAGTGGACCGCATTCTGTAAGGCATGTGTGCGACAACGTGCCTCAGAGATTTACAACGCGGACCTGGAGGCGTATAACCGAGGTGATTAAACTTCAATATGAGTTCCTCGCAGTATTGAGTACAGACCTGTGGTGTCTGTTTCTCTTGCATTTTTATGCCTCATGTCCCATGGCGGAATCTTTACTCGTAGCTACCTGTAGTCGGCGCCGAATGTCTGTCGCAAAAACGTTCTGGGCCTTGTAACGCTCTTCGGCTTACAAGCGGTTGCAATGCCGGTTACAAGTCGGTTACAACACCTTCTGACTGCCCTTACAACCCATTTTGACAGGATTTCAAGAGATTGTAAGGATTTTTCGGCTTCCAAGGGATTTCAATGATAAAGACTGCCTGAAAAGGGAAATTTGGTTTTTGCGACATCACGTGCCATGACTTGCGTGATCTGTGCTTCCAAATTCAAAAATATGGGGACAAGTGAGGTTGCATGATACATTCAAAATACAGATGAATACATGTTATATCTTAGTTCTACTGGAAGGTTTTACAGGAGATAGGAGTGCTTGTTCATCCACATACTTGAATATACCATGGTGTGCTTGACCTTTTCAGGTCCATGGCGGGTCCGACTTGGTCCAGAAGGTCAGACTTGGTCCGACCTCGGTCCGACCCGGGGTCAGCGCATCCCTGGAGACTCAGCTCCAGACTGCTCCTCCTTTCTTTCATGATGTTTCAACGATGTCCTAAGTTGTCCTGTCAGGCTTGTAAGTACACTACGTTGAGCGTTGAGCTCTGCGTACATGAAGAATGGTTAATTCGAAATTCATGTTCATTTGCTTCAAACACAAAATGCTCTACGACCACGCATTGAACGAGTCACCACTGCAACCGTGGACTCGTCAAGTATTACAGCTTCCTATCGCCTCAGATTGAACTGAACTTCTTCCTTGATGCCTTCCAGGAGATTTTGTACCGTGTATTTGGGTTTCCAGCCAAGTGCATACGAATGGTTGGCACGGCATCGCGCATTAGTCCCGAGGACCCAACCATCGTTCTACCCAATGCACCACCAAGTTCAGTGTTCATCCGTTTTCCAGAAATAGCAATCATAGACGAACCTCCGAGCCGAAATACTTCACAAGCTCTTCAGTTGTGAAGGTTGTCGGTTCCGCATCTTTATGGATTCCGAGGTCTACAAACGCCTGACCGATGGCCTTGGAAAAATCGTACCAGCTCAACTCCATGTTTGCGGCAATGTAATATCCGTTACGACCATGGTCCACTTTGTCGGGGTTGCTGAGAATAGCATCAAGAAGAAGAATGTACAGGTCGACAGCTGTTATTCCCGGACGCGGCCTCAGTGAGTAATTGCTCTGCTCGCTAGAGGATAACTCGAAATACACATACTATCGTCAATATGGACGTAGGGCCAAATTGCCAAGCCCTTCCCAACGACTCCAGCTCGTCCCCTTCCCTGCGCCGCCTTGGTCAAGACAGGTATCGCGATAGTAACCGGGTTTTGAAGACCCGCTTCGACGAAAGGTGTCTTTGCGATCCCGAATATGATCCCGGGGAGAATAATGTACGAACGGACGTAGCCTTCCTCGTCGGCTCGGGTGATTGGCAGGTCAACATGTCTATGAACAGCGTTATCTGGTAAGGTCTCGATTTGTGCTGGGTTGGCGTCATCCCAAATCGTGTCGCTCGCGTAGAGACCTTTCGCGTTATCTGTGAAAGTCCCTGTTCCAGACTGGAGACCGAGGTGAACGGACGGCGAGCATTGACAAGGAGGGACGCAAACATACGGTATGGATTAGGATGGGGACATCTCCCGTTGTCTCATGTCGTTTCTTCAAGCCACGGAGGATAGCCTGAGCGGCCTTCAGGTGATCTGCGTTGGCCTATCTGTCTGTTAGACATCCCGACCTATGTCACTTTGAACATGATGTCATACAGTGTTGATCACAATATGTGCTTTAGAAGCAACCTCTTCGATTGTTCCCTCATCCTCCAGAGATGTGACGACAGCCTTTACGCCAAATGATTCGAACTTCTGCGCTTTCTCGGGTGAGCGCACCAGGATGGTGATATCGAACGTGCTGGCTTTGGGGTGTTCGAGGAGGCGAGCGAGTACGGTGCCACCAATGTAACCTACAGTTGAAGACCTTGGTCAGGACAATGTTATGGACACCAGGATACGATTCAAGCTTCATACCAATAGCACCTGTCAGGAAGATTGTTAATTTGTCCGAGGGATTGGACATAGTTCACTACGATAGAACTGTTCGTCACCGAAAGTTTGTAGACGTCTTAGATATATAGGTAAGTGTTCAATGAGATGCGGGCAATGGGGAAAGCTTTATATAGCACACTCATCCGCCTATTTGCACACATCATATTGCGACCGTATTGCATTCTTGCTTATTCATACATTGAACTTAAGTGGTTTCCCGAATGCTCGGGATTCTCAGTCAGATAAGTACAGAATCAATTCCAAGGTATATTCAGCTACGTCATTAGAGATGAGAGAACAGCAGTACTGGTTGGAAGAAATATTGTACTACGCACCAAGATCAGCGGGCTTGGACTTCCGAGTCCATGCGGGATGGCGCCTGGACGGTGGACCCAGTGCTTCACGTGAATTGAACGCGTCCAGACGCGTGACGTCATTCTTGCAAGTAAGTAGTCGCAGCCTCGCAGGTACTCGCTGAGAATCATACACAAAATGGAAGAAAAACAAAAGCATCGAGAAATCATAGTTCACGAGAAGAGCATAAAATACATCAGACCGCGAACTTGAATTTGACAATGCTTACTTTTACCGCGAAGCGTTCAACTTGACTCAGCCGATTGGGGCCTTTTCAACTCTGATCTGGGATCCGTCACGGTATGCTTGTAAAATCGATGTCATAGAGAAATATACACAACTTATGCGAAGTTTGAAATAATACAGCGCAAGAAATACAAAGCAAGGTGCGAAACAACACAATAACGTCAAAGGGAGCAGGAAAACGACACGACAACATGAGAAATACGACACGACGACAGCATATGTGCTATGATATATTGTTCGAATTTGACTAAGACGGTTGCTGAAGAAAGACAGCTGAAACGCAGATCACTGCCGATGAGTACCATAACCTGGGAGAAAATATGGCCACAAGGAGTAGTCCGCGGGGTAGGTGGGGGATGTTCCCAGTCCTGTTCCCATCCCAGGGTATGCCAGTGAGGACGCTGGTTCCGGAGAGTACGCTTGTCCCGGAGAGAACGCCGGCATAGTAGCTTGCGCCTGGATGGGTTCGAATGGCGTTGGCGCGCAATTCTCCATGGGTGAGGAGAATCTATCCACATTCGTATAGTACGGATACGGAGGGGCCGCAGGGGACGCTGGAATGATGGGTCCAGCAGTAAATGGTTTCGGGGGGCAACTCTCCATAGGCGAGGAGAATCTATCCACATTCACATACGGATACGGAGGGGCCGCCGGAATGGGTTCAGCAGTAAATGGTGTCGGCGTGCAATTCTCCATAGAGGAGAACCGATCCACGTTCGTATGCGGATACGGTAGGGCCACAGAGAACTCCGGCATGGGTTCAGCAGATGGTTTCGGCGCGCAATTCTCGATAGAGGAGAATCGATCAACATTCACAAATGGATGGAATGCCGGCATAGCCTGAGTGTCTGGTGGAACGGGTATAGGATCATCAGAAAATGGTGTCGGAGGGTACTTTGCAACACCTAGTGTGGAGGAAGGCCCATCCGCATTCGCATATGGATGAATACCAAACTTTGTTGCCCTGTCTTCGACAGGAGAACGTCGAGATCTGGAGCCAACGAGTTTCGTGACGGACCCACGGGGAGCGCGTTCCTTGGGTTTGTAATTATGTACCTCCCTCATATGCCGGCTTTTGGACCCAGCATTCGCGGTGCGGAAAGCGCAGGGAACTTCACCGTAGTCCGGATGGTGCACCGTGTACGGACAACTGCGGTCCAGCAGCTTGCAACTACTCATGATGTTAGCAAAGCATGTCAGAGACGAGAATATTGCGGCGTACTGAGTTTTTATATGATCATGCAAGTTCGACCTTTGTCGCATTTTCGTCTCACATATACCGTCCCCCTTTGGCCAAGTACACTGAAAATACTGCAAGTCAAGGGGAGTGGATGTCAGAATGATGATAGAACTGGGAGAAAAAAAATCAACCCGCCTTGATTCCATTGAGAGTCACTGTTGGAGCCTTTTTGCAGATTTTTCTGCACTTCTCCGACAACGCAGAGAATTCCTCCGGGGTGTATGCAGGGGCTGGTGGCCGCGGCATGACGGGTTAATGAGTGGATGAAGCAGTCACTGGGGAGTCAGATAGGCGAGACAGCCCGTCTGTACGTCGCAAAATTCGTGAGGTTAGGTGGGGAGGGTTTGCGAGGGACTAGGCCGCTCTGGTATGCCTGTATATATAGGATCGGAGAGGGAGTGGCTAGAATTCGAGCCACGGTCTGTTGACCACTATACCCCAAAGTGCCAAATAACGTCGTATTGGTCTTTCACCTTTTACGGACATTTCGTCGAAGCCCATTGTTCTTTCATGCCAAATTGAGCACAAAGCCTTTTGAGGCCCCGCGGGTATACTTCTTTGGGAGTTTGGTAATGGCGCGGAGCTTGATCCGTCAGAGGTTAGTGCAGCGGCACAATGTATCCACCGCTGACAGTTAATTTGGCTTTTGCGCACAGGTGACCCAGGTCTCTGGTACGCGCGAATACGGGGGATACCCCATTGCGCCCGGCCACAATATTTGGCAAGAAAGAAACACGCATAGAAGATCTGAGAGAATGAGTGCATCAAACCGACCATCAGAATTGTTAGCAGGCTGTGAATCGCCAGTGTACTAGTATCGTACAAGCTCCGGATGTATCCGCAAGACACTTGCTAGTCAAACGAGGAATCAGTGTGCCCAATATGTGTTGAGAACACAGCTAAGGTCGACGTGTAGAACTAGCTCCTCATGGATGTAGGGAGAATGCGTCGACAACAAGGCAGGTCACGGTAGGCCATTTGAGGGGGCTCGTCGAGCCTGCCACTGGTGAGGCCTGGTAAACTCGGTATTGGCAAGTATACAAACTCGGTATAGACTGAGTACTTCATTTTACCGCCAGGTTTATCCGAAAGCACAAATAATAATGACTCACATACAGGATGCCGGCTGTGCGTTCCGAGATGAAGGTCAAATAATCTGAGACCTGGGTTGAGCCCTTCCTTCAAGTTGATAACAGTTCTTTAAGCTGAGTACTGATTGAGTCGGCGAGCGCAGCCACCGAGTTCGTTTTACATACCAGTAAAGATATCCCATACAAGTCGCAGTCTGGCCCTTGGAAAACGCTGGGGAAGGAGAGAGAGGAACGGAAGAGAGCTGACTCGGAGAGACTCGGTGAGCTGGATCGCGCCTCCAGCCAATACATCACGTGACTAAAACGCGTCCAGCGCGCAGGGCATGTCTTGGATGTGCCATCCGCAAATATCCGCGGATATTCATCCGTTCCCACGGCATCCAGGACCATCCGCCAGAGACCAGGTCACAGACTGGGTCACAGGTGGTCACAGTGCATAACGTGTCGCGAACTTGGGCTCCCGCAAGCATTGAACTCAAGTATTCATATGGGCATCGTCCCAATCAGTCAAGAGTGTGTTCCAAAAAAGTTGAAGAGGTTGATGAAGAGATTACGAAGTGTTTTTGGCAGACTTGTAACGGTGTCTTCCAATAATTTGCGGCAGTGTCTACCTTCTTTGCCCTAACTCCTGCCGGGGGTCTGTTAGGGCGACACCTAGCTATCACAAAGGACAACTACAAGTCTCCTCAAAAGAACCAAACACAACAAAGACGAAGAGGACGAAGGGGAAGACGACGCTGATGAGACTTATCACACCAAGACTAGGTGGAAATCCCAAGAGAACTCGACTGAGGTTCCCTGGTGGTTTATTGGGTGTTTATATACATACAGAAACCCTAAGCTCTACAGGCTGTGCTACATGTGTATCTACATGTGTTCTACACGATGTGTAACAAAGTAGCAAGGCTTTCATTAAATACAGCAAGGTAAACGAACACAAGCCTCATGCATGGGAAAGATGAATCATCCGCAGCAGGTTGCTGAGTAAGTGCGCAGCAACTGTGGGAACGATGAGTAAGGAACCACCTGTTGTGCAGCACGATGAGTAATCCTGGTCTCGTGCCCAGCCGTTCTCTCGCACCCCACCACCGCAGCGAACGTCTGGGGCATTCTGGCAGAGGACCCCTACCGTAGAGCTAGCGCCGACTTGTAACGGTCACATCACGCCTCGTGCCTGATGGGACGGAGATAGGCTTTTGAGATCTTGCCTATTCTGGATAAAGTCTCGCAGTCTCAATTCTCCTTGCTGCGATGGCTTTGAGTTGTCTTGTCAGTTGGAGACTCTGTATGCTCATAAAACTTGGACGATCGATATCTGAGTGATGTTATATACCTATAAAAACCACACGGATGTCAGCAGGACTCATACAAACATCAAACAAGTGCAGATTCACCTGGAAAGTGTAGTAGTACTGCTTCTGCCACTGTCAAAATACATTATCTTCTCTCTAAAAGGCTCAAAAACAGGTAGTAGAGTTTTGTGCTGTACTATACAATATTTCTCTTCAACTCTGGCTGTGCTCAGGCTCTACCGTCAGCGAGATCCAACTGCAGAGACGTTTGCTGGTGCACCATTCACGTGACCAGATCTTGCAACTCAATCTTGAGACGCCACCGGAGGCCACCGGGAAGTCAGGCACGAGACCTGATGTGACCGTTACAACTGGGCGCTAGCTCTACGGTAGGGGTCCTCTGCCAAAATGCCCCAGACGTTCTCCAGAACGGATGGGTACGAGACCAAGTAATCCCCATCAACCATGCGGTGGACATGCGGAAATCCATGGATTGCATGCAGGTGAGGCTGTGTGCGATAAGATACAGCTATCTACTAGATAAGATCCTTGATAAGATAACAAAAAATGCGAAAGAAAAAGCGTTCCATAACAGGGTCACTGTGAGTACTACCAGATTATAAGCAACGGATACCCCCATCATGATATATCTTGAGAAATTCAATGTTCATCCAAAGTCCCGTGGAACACTCCGTTCCTTGAATTGTTTGTTCATATCCTTTCACTTTTCGTGACAGTTTCTGCCTGTCACCTTCAAGTCACCTCATATCACACAGGAGCCGTGAGAACGGATGATCATCCGTTGGATGAAATTCTCACGGATGGCGGATGCCATCCAGATGTATCCAAGTCATCCCCTGCATCAGCAAAATCCCGGGCCAGCTGTATCTGTATATAATGCCAATATAATCTCAATAATCAGTTGAAACACCCACAATAGTTGTGACTCTGTTGCAGCTGGTTTCGGAATTTTGGTCTGACTATCCCCCAGGTTGCAACACTCCGTACCGCCGGCACCTCGTGACAACCCCGCCTATTTCAGTTGCAACACCACGAAACCGAGGTAACAGGTTGTAGCTTGTGTGGGATGTTCAGTGCGGTTGTAGCCGATGCGGGAAGTTGTAGCTAGTGGTGACCGCATACCCACAGGTGACCCTGCGTTCACCTAATAGTACTGACTGATCCCAGTGTCACTCTTGAAAATAATGAGCAAGAGATACTACAATTATTCTTCTACCACGAGCATAAGAAATACATGTTTGTACTGCTTGTATACATCTGCAAATAAAGGTATAATGATAGCGAACAAGTTGAGCAGCGAGCGAGCGAGAGCAGAGCAGGAGGGCAGGTCAAAAAATTTAGCAGCGGGAGAGGATCCGAGCACGTTCGGAAGAAGACAGCACAGTACAAGATATCTTGAAAGCAGCACGGAGCATGAGCAACGAAGCACGGTTGAGCGAGAGCGATGAGATGTTGCTGAAAGAACAAAAGCGATGAGGTGTTGAATCTACGTGATGGACGAATACATAGGTTCCTGGGGCGGGAAGCAGGTTAGTTATGCAAGGCCTGACAGTGTTATAGCATCGAAAAGAACGTTACAATGTGCGCCAAGAGGCTTATTGAGTTTCAAGACTCATTTGGCGATCCCGGTTCGCCATCCTCGTCAAGTTGCGACATGAGGAGGTCCATTGAACTACCCTCTATCGGACCATTGTCCATATCATCTGCGTCGTGTGTATCAATACCATAAACCCATCTATAGGGGAGAATCACGTCATTGCACCACACAAGTCCCCAGCCTGTTGAGGTACGCACAGGTTCCACCACTTCATGGTGGGTTCTGCCCACTTCTCGTGGTTGAAAAGCTTGAGGATGTTGTGATAGAACTTGAGACCTTTGAAGGCGCCATCATTTGCGTCCCAACATTCCTGTGAGTTCAACGAGAAGCGGACCTGAATGTCATAATTAGTAGCACAAGGCAAGAGTTTACTCAAGAACACTTGCCAATGTTGCCGTGTAAGCAATATGCGCCTCCTTAACTTGCATCACATGGTTCATCTCCGAGGTTGATGCCTTTCCAGGTGAAGGGCCGGGTTCCTCCTTTGTCGCCGTGCGAGGGCCGGTGAACAAGTCACGGTGCGCCTGACATGGACGCGATAAACAGCATGTTCAGATAGAGCTTGAGCACGTACACTTAGCAGAAGAGGGCCCTGAAGAAGGCCGCTTGTGAGTCGCCTCTTTGGGTCCGCGTCGAAAGCAGCTTGATCATAGAGGAAATGAGGGAGATCGTCATGCGTCACCAATATCTTCCCTTCCCGCACACGGCGACAAAACCTGTACTCAGATTGATATGTCAGTGCATATACGGTAATCAAAAGTGACTTACCCAGCCGGATCGTGATCAAATTCTTCCAGTCGGTCCTGGGGGCAGAGAAGGCGGCCGGAGGTGATATTTTTCCAACCGCGCCCAGATTTCGAGTTGCGACTTGGGTTGAGTGGACTGTAAGCTTTGTTTGCGGCAGGGTAAGGCGCATACATGGGGACATGTTCTCGAAGTCTTCCGATATCGTCGATACGACCTCGATTGGCATTATACCCCATCTGCAATGTGATGAACCCAATATGTCAAGCAAGGAATTGAACAGACGTACAAATTTGATCAGCATGTCCAGGACGTCAGTGTGGACAGCAAGATTTCCGAGGATGTCAAAGAGCTGGACTTCGGAGTGTATCATGCAAAAGTATGCATTCTTGGCATCCTTAAGGCCTTGATGGCTCCTGAATAGGTCATATATGCGCATGCATACAGTCAGTAAAGGTTTCAAATGAGCGATTGAGCTAAGAACTCACATTGCTTTCTTTTCCTTAGCGTGATCCTCGGAGACATCACCTGCCTCTTTTATAACATGGTAGAAGGCAAAGACAACAGATACAAATGGCCCGATATTTCGCGGCGCGAAACGAGCAAGTGCATGGAAAGGGTCAAGTACCGTCCAGTGTTCTTTACTGATAATGATTTAGCGCATATAGTCGTATATCTAGTGTATAATGAATACTTACGTAGCACGACCCATGTAATATGCATTGAGCGCGGCCCTGATCTTCTCAACCTTTTGCTCCCGGACTAAATTCTCTTCCTCAGACGACTTGCCTTCCTCATCATCATATTGCTGTTCCTGTTCCTTGTCGACCTCATCGGCATTGTCAAGATCTTGCATACCAGGCTCGTTTCCATCGGCATCCTCACCCAGATCCACCGAGGGATGTGCACTGCTTTGTGTCAGCTGCTTTGCAGTCTTACCCTGCGCAACAGAAGCCTTGCGGGCAATACTATGATTGCCATCACCGGGGAATGGCACAGGAGGGGAAACGGAGGGTTCATTGTTCTGTTGAGGTGTGTGTGCCCGAGCATGGTCACGGCTGTGAGCCCGGCGGCGACCTTGAGAACGGTTCCTCGACTTGGAACGGTGCCTGGACTTGGAACGGTGCCGGGACTTGGAACGAGACCTGCGGGGGGAACGAGACCTGCGGGGGGAACGAGATCTGCGGCGGGAACGAGATCTGCGGCGGGAACGAGACCTGCGGGGGGAACGAGATCTGCGGGGGGAGCGAGATCTGCGGGGGGAGCGAGAACGAGAATGCCCACGACGATTATCCCGGCGAGTCCGAGGCTCTTCAAGCGACTGATTAGTGTTCTTAGTAGAGTGTCCACTGCCATGAGCCTGAGGCTCTTCGGTATGGTTTTGGTTGGATGCGGAGGACATGATGATGGGCGTTGCAGAGGACTAGCAAGCTATATGCACTCGGAGAAGTGCTTCATTCTTAAGGGCGAAACGCCGTCACATGATCAAAGCGCGTAATAAGCGCTCTGGACTTTGAAGCGGTCAGCGCAGATGCCAGAGAGGTCCTACCTTCAAGACATAATCAAAATGAAATGCCCCCTCTGTCCATACAAGAAAGATCTTACAAATCCTCGGGCCATTGCAGCACATGCACGATACTGCAAACCGACGAGAAAATTGGTCAAGGAAACAGCTCGTACTTTAGCAAAGGGAAAAGGGAAAGAACGCCCTTTGTCAGTACAGGAGCTTCAGAAACGACTCACGCACCAACCGCTACTGAACGCTCAGAGACTGAAGAAGAAGGAGGTCGAAGTATCTGTGGAGGAGAATCTAGGTCGCGGTACTCAGGCTGAAGACTCGGAGTTTGTTCAGGTGAGCAAATTCAAGTTCGTGCGACCTGACTATATGCATTGTAAAACTGACATTGATATATCTAGGGGTCATCACAGGATGGAAACCAGATTGTTGATGTCCCTGAGGATGTCATACGTGATCCCCCCGAGGAACCCCCGCTTTCTCGTAGCCGTGCAGGTCGCGTGCGGAAACCACCAAAGACGTTGAGGGACTTTGTCCCAAATGGTAGTAAATCTACCGGCCTCCCTCAGCATATTCCTGTTCCACGGAAACTTTCTTCGTCCCCTCCATCACCCTCTCCATCGGCCGCGTTGCATGACAACTCACAGCATCCGCAGGATGCTCCCATGGATGTTGACCAAGACGATCCACCTGACGCAGCCCCTGATGTGTATGAAACCATCCCCGACAAGTTCGGGGTTTATCGTCAATATACAGTGTGTCCACAGACAGACCCCACTGAGCTTCTTCCACCCAATGCTTCCGTCGATATACCGGGACCCTCGAACCCTGGTCGCAAGCAATCTACTTGCGCCCCCCGTGGTTTCAAGAGTTGTTCCGAAACTGAACTCGACGAACCAACCAATATCTTTGCCCCCTTTGAAAACGAGACACAATTTAGGTTTGCGCACTGGCAATGTACCGGTTCAACTACAAAGACTGTTGCGGAAGCCCAACGGCTCAAGAACGAAGTCTTAGATCACCCTAGTTTCAACAAGGATGATTTGAAGGACTTTGATGTATCGCGTGCACTGGCTAAACTCGACGAGGCAACCCTGACAGACGAGCTATTCACTGCAGACGATGGTTGGTATAACGGCTCTGTTAAGATCCCTGTCCCCATGGAGAAAGTTGAAAATGACTCTGAGGCTGATGCCATTGAGTTCACGGTCAATAATATTTATCACCGGAAACTCATCGAGGTTGTCAAGGAGGCCTTTGAGGATCCCTCGTCCGAATCCTTTCATTATATTCCCTTCAAGGAGTTCTGGAATACTCAAACACCATCTTCTACTCCTAACACCCCAGATCCCGATAATGAAGCAGAGCGCATGTTTAGCGAAATCTACAATTCGGATGCGATGCTTGAGGAAGACGCCAACCTTCGTGCACAACCTCGCGAACCTGAAGATGACAAGGACGTCGAGTATGCAATTGCAGCATTGCTCCCGTACTCTGACTCTACTCGGTTGGCGAACTTCGGCTCCGCATCGCTTTGGCCGATCTACCTGTTCTTTGGAAACCAGTCCAAGTATTTCCGCGGGAAACCTAGCTGCTTTGCAGCTCATCATCTCGCATATCTTCCCAGTGTACGTTGCAGTTTCTCTAATTTGATAGTAGCTGACCGGCCCTTGCAATCCATAGCTACCCGATGATTTCCAGGACTTTTATCGCCGAAATTTTGATGGTAACTCAGCAAGTGACGAAACGCTCCGCTTTTGCAAGCGTGAGCTAATGCAGCATATCTGGTTGCTACTTCTTGACGACGACTTCATGCACGCATACGAACATGGGATTTTGCTTCGTTGTGGTGATGGTCGTGTCAGAAGGATCTTTCCTCGGTTCTTCTGCTACTCGGCCGACTATCCAGAGAAGTATGTATGCAGATACTACATTTTCTTCAGTTTACTGACCGCTTTGCCACAGAGTATTGATTGCTTGCATTCGCTACTTCGCGCAATGCCCCTGTCCCCGTTGTTTGACCAAAAAGGAGGACATTGCGGCCCTTGGGACGACTATCGACCACCAACGTCGGAACCATGTTCGCATTGACAACGAACATACACACCATCTCGTTCAGTTATCACGCCAATGGATGTTTG